>CAUYRH010043710.1:0-46594 GCA_963574655.1 Perodicticus potto | reverse complement strand
AAACATTAAACAAGCCAGATCCCTGGATTGTTCTGTTTCTTATTGATGATTTAGTGTAGTTTGTATGTATAATTAGTAATAGATGACCAACCACAATAGAGCCTCAGTTATTTTCCTTTGTGGTTCTTTTTTTTTTTTTTTGCAGTTTTTTGGCCAGAAACACATTTGAACCCACGACCTCTGCTATATGGGGCTGGTACCCTACTCCTTTGAGCCACAGGCGCTGCCCCCTTTCTGGTTATTTTATAGAAAAATGTACCTTTCCTCTCTTCTATGCTAGAGGCACAAAGTACAAAAAAAAATTTAAAAAAAAAGAAAGAAAAGAAAAGAAATATAATATAAACCAAACTATATGCATTTTTAAATGGTTTAAATTTCATGAGCATAAGTGAGAACCGAGAAATCAATAAAGGTATTTGTATACTTATCTCACCATAGTAAGCTGGGGTTGATGTGAGATGATATTTTCAGAGGTAACTATCAAATGTACAAAAATTCTGTCGTGTGTTTTGTGTTAACATTTACAGTGGTGTTATAACTTGCCAGGCAGAAGCTACTGCTGAACCTTGGCCTATCCATCTACA
Organism: Perodicticus potto; assembly: GCA_963574655.1. Taxonomy (NCBI): domain Eukaryota; kingdom Metazoa; phylum Chordata; class Mammalia; order Primates; family Lorisidae; genus Perodicticus; species Perodicticus potto. The sequence continues at coordinate 46,010 of CAUYRH010043710.1, read as the reverse complement.
ATGATAATCTTCATAGTTGTCATGGTTGTAATGTTTCATATATTTAATTGCTTGATTAATATTCATTTAATTATAAGCTTCTCAGGGTAAGTTATTTTTACACACCATTGCACTTGTAGTGCCTAACACAGTGTCTGATAAAGCAAATATATTTTGAAGAAATGAAGAAATATAAGAAATAATTAACTGACCAATCTTTTAATGGTAATGCACAACATATTTGCTGGCCATCCATGACTTATGCCTATAGCAGGATGACAGAAACTTACCCTTAATGTCTCCTAGACACTGCTACCCAGATGCTGAATTAAGTCTAGGGTTTGGCAAACTTAGAGTAATGTGAACATGTGTGAAACCACCACCTCATTTTACATTTTATTTCCATCACCCATGAAAGTTATTTTGAGCCCCTTTACTGGAACACCCCCCCCAATCAAACCTCTAGGTCAGGCAGACTGATCTAATTTATCTTATCATGCATTACTTTGACCAGTCATATGACTTCATGTAGATCGAGTAATGCAACATGTACTATTTGGTGTTTAGCTTCTTTTACTCAGTGTGTTTTTAGGAATCATCTTTTTTATTTGAGTATATAATCCACTGTGTAAATGTATCATTTCAATAAATTACCAATTCCTTGATTAAATTGGTTCTAGAGTTTGACTATTTTCACTTAAGCTGCTGGTTTTCTGATTCTTAATTACAACTTTTAGAATTCTAACCACAAAATTTTGAGATCTGTATGTCATTGATGTCATATGGGAATGGTGACTTTCTGAAAATCCTTTGTATGTTGCTATGTACATGGGGAGTAGAAGAAATAGTTTATAATTTTCATTCTCAAAGATATATGACCCCAAATGTGTCAAATTTATTGACCCTGTTACCTTCCTGTGTTCTGAAACCTATTACAGAGTTTGGTTTAGTGTCTGATACACTGTTAACTCATAACTAAACTTCTATTTTCCCTATACTCATTCTCTAGAGAGAACCAGAGTCACTATATACTTAACACCAATATACTATCAGAGAGAATGAGAGAGAAACTTGGAGAAAGTAAGGAAAAAATAAGTATCAGTTGTTACTTCTTTTGTTTCTATCTCTATGACATTTATCTAAAATTATTAACACATCTAACATTTTTGGAAAACTTGCTATATGCAAGACCGTGACTCTAAGGCAGGCTTTTCTGTGACCAAGATACCACTTTACGTTTCTTGCCTTTAAAAAATTTACCTTGTATCAGGGTTGATGTATTAAGTAACTAAAACACAATTATAATGTTTTATTTTTATTTTTAAAAATTGTTTGGGGTTCATTGAGGGTACAAAGAAGTAGGTTATACCTACTGCATTTGTCAGGTAAAGTCCCTCTTATAATTGTGTCCCATCCCCAAGAGGTGTGCCATACACCATGACCCCCCATCCCCATTCATCATTTCCCTACCCTCCTCTTGTATTAAATCATCTACTGCCTTCATATTAGAATTAAGTACATTGGATTCTTGCTTCTCCAGTCTTGTGATACTTTACTAAGAAGAATGTGTTCCACCTCAATCCAGGTTAATACAAAAGATGTAAAGTTTTCTTCTTTTTAATGGCTGAATAGTATTCAATGGTAGACATATGCCACAGCTTGTTAATCCATTCCAAGGTTGGTGGCCATTTAGGTTGTTTCCACATTTTGGCAATTATAAATCGAGCTGTGATAAACAGTCTAGTGCAAATGTCCTTATGATAAAAGGATTTTTTTCTTCTGGGCAGATGCCTAGTAATGGGATTGCAGGATCAAATGGGATTTCTAATTTGAGTTCATTGAGAATTCTCTATACATCCTTCCAAAAAGGTTGTATTAGTTTGCAGTCCCACCAGCAGTGTAAAAATGTTCCCTTCTGTCCACATCCACGCCAGCATCTACAGCTTTGAGACTTTGTGTTGTGGGCCGTTCTCACTGGGGTTAAGTGATATCAGGATGGTTGTCCTTTGCATTTCTCTGATGATCAGGGACAATGAGCATTTTTTCAAAATATTGTGAGCCATTAGACTATCTTTGACAGAGAAGGTTCTGTTCATATCTCTTGCTTAGAGGTAGATGGGATTGTTTAATCTTTTTCTGTTGATTAATTGAGTTCTCTGTAGATTCTAGTTATCAACTCTTTGTCAGATTGATACCCTGAAAATATCCTATCCCATTCTGAAGGTTGTCTTTTTGCTTCATTTATTGTGTCCTTAGCTGTGCAGAAGCTTTTCAGCTTAATTAAGTTTCATTTTTAAATTTTTGTTTTGTTCTGAAGTCTTTGTCATAAAATCCTTCTCCAATCCACCATCATCAAGACTTTTCCCCACACTTTCTTCTAAGAGTTTTATCATTGTATATTGTCTCTCATCCATCTTGAGTCAACTTTTGTAAGAGGTGAAACGTGTGGCTCCAGTTTCAGTCATTTAGATGTAGTTATCCAGTTCTCCCATCACCATTTGTGATTCTTTTCCCCACTGTATGCTTTTGTTTGGTTCATCAAAGTTCAGATGTCAAGTAGAGACTGGTTTCATTTCTTGGTTTTCTATTCTGTTCCATATGTCTATGTCTCAATTTTTGGGCCAATACCATGCTGTTTTAATTGTAATATATCCTTAAGTCTGGTAGAGCGATGCCTCTGACTTTGGTTTTATTACTAAGAACAGCCTTAGCTATACAGGATTTTTTCTGGTTCCATATAAAACGAAGTACTATTTTTATCGAGTTCTTCAAAATATGATGTGAGTATTTTACAGGGCATTGCATTTCATCTGTAGATTGTTTTGAGTAGAATAGACATTTTGACACTGTAGATTCTTCCCAGCCAAGAGCACGGTATGTTTTCTCCATTTGTTAATGTCTTTGCAATTTCTTTTCTTAGGGTTTCATAATTCTCTTTAAAAAGATCCTTCACCTCTTTTGTTAGGTATATTCCTAAATATTTCATTTTTTAAAAGGTACTGGAAAAGGGATTGTGCCCTTGATTTGCTTCTGTACTTCGCTCTTATTGGGGTATACAAAGGCTACTGATTTGAGGACATTGATATTTTGTACCCCAAGACATTACTATATTTCCTGATGACTTACAGGAATTTTTTGGTTGAGTCTCTGGGGTTTTCTAAGTTAGACATCACGTCATTAGTGAAAAGGGAGAATTTGACCTCTGCCCCTATTTAAAACCCCTTTATATCCTTCTCTCACCAGAGTGCATTGGCTAGAACTTCCAGAACTATGTTGAACAATAGTGTTGATATGGACATCCTTGTCTAGTTCCAGTTCTAATTGGAAAAGCTGTCAGTTTTATAATATTCAGTATGATGTTAGCTGTGGCTTTGTCATAGATGGCTTCAATCAGCTTAAGAAATGTGCCACCTATGCCTATTTTCTTAAGTGTTCTTTTTAGAAAAGGATACTGAATTTTGTCAAATGCTTTTCCTGCATCTCTTAAAAGGGCCATATGATCTTTGTTTTTGCTTCTTTTGACATGGTGCATTACATCTACGGATTTGCATATCTTAAACCAACCTGGCATCCCTGGAATGAAGCCTACTTGATTGTGATGTATAATTTTTTAATGAGAGTAGCTACAATCTATTAGCTAAGATTTTGTTAAGTATTTTTGCACCCATATTCATTAGTGAAATTGGTCTGTCATTCTTTTTCGTTTGATCCTTTCCTGGTTTTGAAGTCAAGGTGATGTTTGCTTCATAGAACATGTTGAAGAAGGTTCCTTCCTTCTCAATGTTTTGGAATAGTTTCTGTGATATACATACAAGCTCATTTTTGAAGTTGTGATAGAATTCTGATGTGAAGCCATCTGGTCCTTGGTTTTATTTGGTTGGAAGCTCTTTTATTGTTTCTGCTATCTCAGTGCTCGATGTTGGTCTGATCAAGAGATCTATTTCTTCCTGTTAAGTCTAGGAAGATGGTGTGATTCCAATTATAATTTAATTATATTTATGAAGAGTGTATTTGGAAGAGTGAATCATTATTAAAGGACAGAATGATTCTGGCAAGCACCTGGCTCATGACCAAATCTTACTGACTTAATATTCTAACCTTGTCTGTTGGCTCCCAAAGACACTTGAATTTTGACCTACCCATGTTTTGCTTTTAGGACTCTTTTGTGTTTATAGAAAAAAAAAATATATATATATGATTGTAACTATGACTGTACATATTGATCAAGGCTACATTAAATACCACATAAATTACTAAAATGTTGTAGTACTTTCCTGTAGGAGTTCCTATCCTAGGATGACGGAAGGCCAACCACCTTGCTTTTAGAAGATGACCACAGCATCACTGACAGCTCCAGCTTCCTAAGCAAATCTCTCTAGATTAAGGGATGTGAATTATTTCTCCCTACACTTGAGCCATATTAGGGAGTGAGCAACAGAATAGGAAGAGGTGGGAAGTGTCTGATTATGAGTGAAAGGGTTAATGCTGAGGGGTTTGTCTATTCCTACTGCAATCAGTGACAAGAAAGCAGCCATTCTTTTCTTTCTTTTTATCTTTGATTAACACTGGGAAAGAAACACACCTTACAGCAGAAATTAACATATAAAATACAAATTTAAGGACAGAGGAAATTTTGAGGTAACAAAATATTTCCCCTTGGATTTTATTCTTTAAATCTGTATGTTTGAGGGCAATCAACTGTGCAAAGATGAATAAAGTAAACCCCTGAAAGCCAGAACATTTACAGATTTACTTTAATGCCAGAAACAGTGCCTTTGTTCAATGACACCTGAGCGTTAGTTGATGCAAGGGCTTAGCAGGTGGATTAGCAGATGGTAGTCAGAATTCCCAGGTTTACAACTAATATTCATTGCTTCTCCAAAACCGAGATAAGGCAAAAAAATACTTAAAAGAGAAGGCTAAGCATATATCAACTCCTATTATGTAGACTAGTGAGCTAAATTTTGCATTCTACAGTGATTATCTAGGGGAAATTAAAGCATTAACTAAAGACATTGATAAATATTTCTATCAATTTGCTCAGACAAAAAATGTTTTTTAAGCTACAGACTATAGCATAATTATTCAAAATAAACAGTAATTAACTGAACTAAATCAAGCAACACAAGGGTTTGCAAATTTGCCCTGTGGTTTAACAGCTGTGCTTTTTACTGTCTGCACTGTGAATTTATACTCATGCTTTGAGTTCTCAAGAGGTGGCAGAAAATTGAAACATGTTTTAGAAGCATATTAAGTAAGGGTAAAATTACTAATTTAGTTACTCTAAATCATTTGACAATAAGAGTTTTACCCTTTATAACATTATGAAGCAAGTTTATCAAGCCTTTATTGGGAATCTACTATATACTAGGAACGGTTTGAAAAGAGGAGATAATAAACTTAAATCAGGCATTTATAATTCAAATAGAATTTTAAAAATAGAGGAAAAATAATGGTTTAAATCTAGGTTACTGACTTATTACATCAGAGAAATAAGCTTTCTAATCTTTTTTTCTTTGTGGCCCAGGTTAGAGTACAGTGGTTTAAGCATGGTTCACTGTAACCTTATACACCTGTACCTATTCTGTTAGTTGACATATAGATGTTTCTATTTATCTCTGAAGGAACTATATTGCTTGTGGCTTTATGTAAATTCTGATAAAAAATTAGTAATAACTTCATGTACATAATTTAATAAATTATGATGCTGTCACTTTCCTCCTCCAAATAAAAATACCCAAAATACGGTTGAAAATATTAGGAACTTATCTTGAAAGTTAAAAATATCTCAGGGTTCCAATCTTGGGGGGTGGTGGCACACTTTCTGAGTTTTATTTCTAGAAGCCCTACAAAGTTCCTACTGTGAAGATCTGAGAAAAACCCATCTTGCTGCTACCAGAACAGGGGAATAAAAAGTAACTATATTGAAATGACCCTAGTGCTCCCTACTCTTAACAAATCCTGGGCTCAATGCAAACTGTTAAACTCTTTCACATGCATGTAAACTATTGAAAATTTATCAGAACTTAACTGACCTGAGGGAAATGAAATATCTAGCATAGGCTTATTAAAAGACTGAGGCTTCATTATTGGAGCATGGAATGCTTCCACAAGCCCCATGCCCTACAATCACATCGATAATGCTTCTGTATAATAAAAGGAGATCATAGCTACAAAAAACAAAAGCAAAACAAACAGGGAAAAAACTCTACAAGCCTTAGTCTCTATTTGAGGAGGTTCGAGGGACAGCCAGGGACAATAGGAAAGACAGAAAGGTACCAGAGGAAATGTTAGCCTCTGATACCACAGCAACAGCAAACAGTAAAAATATGCTAACATCTAGACAGATAAATATAAAACCTCATTTCTTTTACCTAACACATCATGTATGGCTTTTAACAACATGAACAAGAACAGGCAAAACAGGTGAAGGCAAACAAAGAAACAAAATTATAGTCTGAAGGCAAGTATTAGAACCCGATTCAGATATGGCAGACAATTTGAAACTATCATACTAGACTTTAAAAAGACTAAGTGGGGAAGAGGGACAATATGCAAAAACAGATGGGAAACGTAGGCAAAGAGACAGAAACTCTAAGAAGGAATCAAACTGAAATGCTAGAAATATAAAACAATGTAACAGAAATGAAGGCCTTTTATGGGCTCGTCAATAAGCTGGATAACAACCAACGAAAGAATCAGTGAGCCTGAAGACAGGGTCACAGAATCTTCCAAACATAACTGAAAAGAGAAAAAAATGAAAAATCTGAAAATAATGTATAAGAAAAATGGAACAATTATAAAAGGCATAGCTGGTGTCCATGGGAAATACTAGATGGCAAAAAAACAGAGAGAAAGGAAGAAAATAGTTGGAGTTATAATGGATGAGAATTATCTAAAAATAATGGTGGATGCCAAACCACAGATCCTAGAATCTCAGAGCATACTTACGAAGATAAATAGCAAAATTCTACACTTATTGTTATCATTTATGGTACAACTGAAGAAAATCAATGAGAAAGAGGAAATCAGGAAAGAAGCCGAGACAGAGAGGGCAACAACATACCTATAGGAGAACGTGGGTAAGAATTATTTGGGGCCTTTCTTTGGATACTGTGCAAGCAAGAAAAGAACGGAGCAAGACAACGGTGGAGTATTTAAAGTGGTAAAATAATAAAATATAAAAATAAAAAATAAAACACCAACCTTGAATTCTATACCTAGAGAAATTATCCTTGAAACATGAAGGAAAAATATGTACATTTTCAAACAAACAAAAATAGAGCAATTTTTTTTGCCAGTAGTGCTTCATAAGAAATGTTAAAAGAAGTTTCAGAGTGAGGAAAAATAACATAGACCATAAATTCAGATCAACATAAAGATTAAGAACAGCAATGAATATAGAGTAAGTGAAGGTAAAATAACTTGTTTTTTATTAATTTTACATAAACAATTTTCTAAATAATAATAACAACAACGTATTTGTTGATTATAGCTCACGGGTAAGTGACGTAAATGATAGCCCTGTTTTTAAGGGGTGGGAGGGAAAACGGAGTCTGTTTTACAGCATAGTGTTACTGAAAATAGAGGAGGGATTACCTTTAAAGGTCTAGCAAACTCTATGGAAACCACTACATTTTTTAAAAAAAGAAATATAATTGTTATGCTAATCAGAGAGAAAATATATAATCATACAAAACTCTTGATTAAACACAAAAAGAGTGAAAGACAAAAAAAGGCAACACATAGAATATAGTTACATATGTGATGGATAGAAATGAAATTATTAATGATATGACAATTTAAATGTGAATAGTCTAAGTAAAATAATTAAACTACAGAAAGCCTGAGAGTGGAAAATATTAAGACCCAATTGTGTGTTGTATAAAAGAAACCCACTTTGGTTCTAATGACTCTCATTGATTAAAAATAAAGTGTTAAGTAGGGCTAACAGTTATCAGAAGAAAGCTGAAATAGCTTTATTACTTTCCCTCAGAACAGACTTCAGATAAATAAAATTTCTAGGATATAAATAGCAGCACTTCCTATTGACAAAAGGGGCAATTCTCCAAGAAGACATAACAATCCTTAAAAATATGTGTCTAACAACAGTGTCAAACATGTAAAGCAAAAACTTATAGGACTTCAAAAAAAATAGATAAATCCACTATGCTGGACACTTTAACACCCATCTGTATGTAACAGATTGATACAGCAGACAAAACAAGGATTTTAAAATAAATATATACATCAATCAACTGCATCTAATTGACACGTATGGAACAGCAGAAAAACACATAATATTCTCAAACTCACATGGAACATTCACCAAGAAATATGATAATTTGGGCCATAAATTCTCACTTTAATAAGTTAAAAAAAAAAAACAGACATAGTGCAACATATGCTGTCAGACCACAGTAGAGTTAAAGGAAAAATCAATTAAAGAAGAATAGCTGGAATATCCCTAAATATTTGGAGATACTGGACACCACTAAATAACACATTGTCAATAAGAATTTTAAAGATAAGTCTAGACATATTTTAACTAAATGAACATTAATATTCAATCTATCAGTATATGTAGGAAGCATTGAATGCGGTACCTAGGTGGTTAAGGCCTGTAAACCCAGCACTCTGGGAGACCAAAGTGGTGGATCTTCAGAGCTTCCAAGGAGTTCCAGACCAGCTTGTGCTAGAGTGAGACCCCTGTCTCTAAACAGCCGGGCACTGTGGCGAGTGTTTGTGGTCCCACCTACTCAGGAAGCTGAGGTAAGATAATTGCTTGAGTGCAAGAGTCTGAAGTTGTTGTGAGCTATGACACCATGACATTCTACCAGTGGTGTGACAAAGTGAGACTCTGTCTCCAAAAAAAAAAAAAAAAAAAAAAAGAATGAATGCAGTACCTAGAGCATTGTGGGAGGCACCTGTAGATCAGAGGGTAGGGTGCCAGCCCATAGACTGAGGGTGGTGGGTTCAAACCTGGCCCCGGCCAAATTGCAACGAAAAAATAGCTGGGCATTGTGGCAGACGCCTGTAGTCCCAGCTACTCGGGAGGCTGAGGCAAAAGAATTGCCTAAGCCCAGGAGTTAGAGGTTGCTGTGAGCAGTGACGGCACAGCACTCTTCCAAGGGCAATAAAGTGAGACTGTCTCTACAAAAAAAAAAAAAAAAAAAAAAGGAGAGAGAGAGATCTAAAATCAATATCTATACCTCAACCCCCAGAAACCAGGAACAGAAGATAAAATTAAAGTAAGCCAGAGGAAAATAAATAATAAGAATCAGAGTATAAATAAATCAAACTGAACCCAGAAAAATGGAGAAAACCAAAGAAACCAAAAAGTTGGCTTTTGGAAAAGATTAATAAGACTGATAAACCCCTACTCAGACTAACCAAAACAAAAACAGAGAAAGGATAAATTACTAATATCAGAAATAAAAAAAGAGGTCATTAAGGAAAGGCGCGGTGGCTCCTGTCTGTAGCCCTAGCACTCTGGGAGGCCGAGGCAGGTAAATTGCTTGATCTCAGAAGTTCAAGACCAGCTTGAGTAGGAGTGAGACCCTGTGTCTGCCTGGGTGTTGTGGCAGGTGCCTATAGTCCCAGCTACTTAGGTGGCTCAAGCAAGAGGATCACTTAACCCCCAAAGTTTAAAGTTGCTGTGAGCTATTATGGGCAAGGCACTCTATCAGAAGGGACGAAGTGAGATTCTGTCTCAAACAAAACAAAACAAGAAATCAATGGTGTACTCATATAACCATACAATAAAATATCATTCAACAACTAAAAGTAACACACTATCAAGTCCCCAAAAGACATGGAGGTATATTTCTAAAAGAAAGAAACAATTCTAAAAAGGCTACAGGTTGTATAATTGCGATTATATGACATTCTGGAAAAAGAAAGATGATAAATAAAGAAAAATTGGTTGTTTAAGGGTTTGGTGGGAAGAATAGATAAGTGAACTGTAGGATTTGGGGGTAGTGAAACTATTTTTTATGATACTGGAATAATGAATGCATATAACTGGTATTTGTCAAAACTTATAAAAATGAGAACCTTAATTAATGTATAGATATTAGTAAATATTACTATATCACTATGGGCTCATCAACTGTGTAAATGTGTCAAACCAAAGCAATGTGTACACAATAAAGGAGGTGGGGAAAGTTTATGTGAGATGTCTGTACTTTCTCCTTAATTTTCTATAAAAGTAAAACTGATCTTCAAAAGTATGTCTATTAATTTAAAAATTGGTACTAAGTTAAAAGTTTTAGGGGCTACATTGTAAACACAAAAAGTTAAGGAAAAAATAATATCCAATAAAATTAAAGTCATACAAAACCTCTGGATAGGTTCTGTGCCCTTTCTGTGATATTTACCTTGTTAGGTTTGTTCTTTTAAAAACCTTCTTCTTATTAAACTAAAGGTCAAGTAGAATTCAGTCCATATTTATTATAACTTTAAAAATCACATAGTAGAAAAGATTCTATTAACTTGTTCTCTACAGGTGCCCTTCTAGATGGTCATTTTTTTTTCCTGGCAGAGTCTCTGCAACTGTTCTGCCTAGTACATGTATAAACTAAGAAAGGGAAGATTTACACAGCTGGCAAAGCTCAGTTCCCCACATCTATCTGGCTAGCATGTTCTAATGAAGGAAATTATCTCAATCTGGGCAAAAAAGAAAAAAAAATCGTGAAGGATTCTTAGAACACTTAGGCACCAAAGAATAACCTTCTTACTATAATATTCACAGTAGGAAAAGAAGATTCAATTTCATCAGCTTATATTAAAAAGGTTATATTAACTAGGATTCTCATTTGCAAAAATAAGATATTTGAAATTGGCAAATTAATGACATTCAAGGACTTATTTAAACATCCCATTAGGCTTTTAATGAGAAATTTAATCATAGAAAACTTTCATTTGTATAACTTCCAAATTTTCTTTATTTGAAGGCCACAGAGCTTAGAGAAGGGCTGATAGTCAGACAGTTTTCTGGAATTTAAATACCTACTAATGAGATCTGAGACCTCGTGAAGGTCAACTAACATTTGATAGACTTAGCATCGTCTTCTCATTTATTAAATGAGAATGTGACTCCAGCTGATCTTTGAAATAACTACCAACTCTACTGTGATTTCATTCCTGTTATTCATTTCAGAGCAAGGATACAAATGTGGGGAATTGAGTTTATGTTTCAGTGGAAGTATTTTACCAAAATAAAAATAAATATTTAAGTATACAAAGTAAATGACAATATACTTATTAAATATTTAAAAAACACATAAGGTATATATGTTGAAATAAACAACTAATTCTCTAAAATGGTCTATGTTAAGACATGTACACTGGTTTTCTCATTAGCATCAGACTATCAGTTCTTCCATTTGATAAACTGGGCAATTTGATGGCTGGAAGTAGAAGGGAATACAAACCAGTAACTACAAACGGTGTACTCTAGAGTATTTGACACTAGATAATTATCAACCATGTCATACTTAAGGCAGTTGAATTGTCTACCTAAGTGTTCCTAGCAAGAAGACCTGGATCAATGCAGGCTCAAGATCTTCAGTAAATTTTTTCCAGATCATTGCTGTTTCTTAATAATACCTATTCCTCAAACCAATCCCAGATTCATTGAATGAGAATCTTCCGGGGTGGCATTTAACAACTCTTATTTTTCAAAGTTCTCCAGGTAATTTTTTTCACTGAAGTTTATAACCCATAGTGTGTATGCTTAGGTAGATCCTGAGTAAGAAGCAAAACACATAACTCTCTGAATCAATTCGTGGTGGCTGTGTGATCTGTACTATTTCGTTTTCCATTTAATAATGCCTCAAGATTTACAGATCTTTATAACATACTCTCTAGTAAAAATCAGGACAATGTCTTTTCTTTTGGTTTCATCAGCTTTGTAAGAACAGACTAGTATTTTTGAAACTGTTTCTACAGCTGTGGTTTTAACATTTTAAATGAGGGAATAACAATAGTAGTGAACATTTAGGTAATGATTATAATATGCTAGATACTATTCGACATGTTTTAGGAATATGAACTCATTTGTTCTTTACAGCAACTCAGTGAAGTAGGGAGTATTATTATACTTATTTTTGGAATGAGGGAAAAGACTCTTAATGAAGTCAATTTGCCCATGGTTAAAAACACCTGTACGTGTTACAGCTTAGATTTAAACTCAACATAATGAGATTTGAGTCCATACCCTACATGAATATTTAGTTCATTTCACTCTTTTAAAAGGTTTTTAGAAACAGTGGCATAGCTAAGCTCTGGTGCAGGTTCACATCAGCATATGATGAATCCAATCGTTCTTGATTCAATCTCTGGCTCAGTAGGTGAATGAAAGGATTTGCGGACAGGTAGTGGTTACTGCATTCCAAACGGCTAGCTATTCATTAGTCAACATGCAGCCTGGTGTAAGAATCTGGCAAAGCTTGAAAAGATACCTGCTGGCATGTGTCTCAGACTGTCTTTGTGTGTCTACTAGTCTGAGTACTTTCTGATTGGACCAAGGAATGAATGTAAGGAAGTTGCCAACACGACTTGGCTCTTGTTTAAGAAACCTGTCAACACTTGGCAAGGGCTTAGAGAGTGCAGCCGTTAAGTGACCACAAGATCATTTATACTTCAAGATGAAATCATAAATGCAGAAAGAGGTATGATAACTGGAGTAACAATCCTGACTATTAAATTAATTACATTTTAAAAACAAAAGACAAAATCAAAATGTTGTATCTACCTGATAAAATTGGAGGTTAAAAGTGCCTCTTTATTCTCCTATAAGGTTCATATTACTTTTATAAATATGCTGAGAGAAAAATATATTGACCAGATACAATCATGTTACAGTTTGGTTGTTTCATATTCTACCCTTTTAAAAGGTAATTTCCTGGTCATAATATTATCCTTTGGAGTATAGCAACCTAAATTCATTTAATTCTAGTACTACATTCAGGGTATTGTCTTCCCAGAAATATTGTAAAGTACATACCATGAAAAAAAATAACTTTTGTATAATAAGTCTATAAACTCTGGCAAAAAACATTATAACTGCCTTTTAATATACACATCTGAATCAATAAGGAAGTAAAGGAATTTTAAGGCAACTAATTTGTTCCAGTTTGCTCATGACTGTCCTAAACTTAAAACTGATAGTCCCATATCTTGGGAATCGCCTCAGTTCTAAGTAACTGGGATAGCTGGTGTATTAATTTTCTTTTGTGTGTAATGTATGACTATAAGTTTAATAAAACTATATTCATATTTATTATTTCTTAATTTTTTTAGATTAGAGAGGTCTGGGCATTTATGAGCTGAGTCTTCTCCTTAGGGACTCACAAGGCTACAATCAAGATGTTAGAAGGGCTGCATTTTCATCTGGAGGCTCAAATGGAGAAGAATCCACTCCCTAACTTACTCCATTGGTGGATGGACATCATGTCCTTCCACCAATGGAGTAAGGAATTGGATCCTCATTCTCCCACTGGCTGTCAGTCAGAGGCTGCTCTCAGTTCCTGGAGGCCATCAGTAGATCCATGCCATGTGGATTTCTCACAATTTGGCAGCTCATTTCCTCTAAGCTAGCAATGAAAAGAGTCTCTATGACATAAATTCTTTCAATTTCCGACAGAGCTTGGAAACATCCTTTTCCTCTCTCAGGCTTCTGATGGGGTGGCAGTACATGACCATCAGCAGGATGGCAGCCTAGGGAAACCCTGAAGCAGAAGACGGAGTAAAACTGTGACCAGACTTCTGAGTAACAGAACTATTAGATTTTAAAAATGTGTGCTATACTAAACTGCTGAGCTTGTGGTATTTTCTTATATAGGAAAAATAATAAAGTTGGCCACACACATACTCAAAGAAACAAGAGTAGATGTTGCTCTAGGCATTTCAGATATTAAAAGCAAAGAGGGGTCAGCTACAAAACTTAGGGTTTTCCAAAGGAGGAAATGTAACTAAGATACCCCCCAAAGTCTTATCTGAACAGCTAAAGTCAAAACAGTAAAAACAGATGTGCAACTTCTAAAGAGAAAATATACTTCCCAGCGACATTTTATAGTCAAATTGTTATTTAAATATAAAAGATAAATAATGTCCAAAAAAACCCTGATGCAGTATATACTGATACACTCTCAATAACATAACTTCAAAAGGGTGAACCACAAAAGGAAGAAAAATTACCCAAGACTTAAAATCTTATATGAAAGAAGTAAAGGTGATTGTATCAACTGCCAAGTATGAAATGTAGAAAGTAGAAATGAATCTCAATAACTATTTACAAAAAATTATAAATTATAATCATTACTAATTTTGGAGGCATAGCAATGACATGGAATTAGTAATCAATAGTAATTTTACATCATATAGAAACAGACAACCACAGTGAGTATTAGTCAAACTGGGGTAATTGCAGTGGTTAAATGGGTACAGGAGCTTATATATTTCTGAAGGAGAGAGAGAGATTTATTAAATTAAGATTTTGTGGATTTACTCTGTATGAATCTTAAAATAGTAAGGGTAACTACTAAAACATAAAAATGGTGTGTATTCTTCCTAAATCATATGAGAAAATAATTAAAACTTTAATTGCAGACAGAAAAATTGGCCAAATAAAGATGCACAGAAAAACTAAATATATCTTTTTAAATTTATAGGATAGAATTTTATACACGTAAATACAAAATCAGAATAAATAAATTATTTCACAAAACATTCCACATACAAGCAAAGATTAGAAGTCTGGGATAAAAATAAGTCCTCTTATTTCACATTGCATACATACATATAAACATCACTGTACCCAACAAATGTATACAATTTTGATTCGTCAATTAAGTATAATATTAATAGGGTATGAAATTAAAATATTTTGAAACAAAAATATCAGAACTAAGGCCTGACTCTATGATAAAAATAGTGACCAAACAAAAATAAAATACTAAAATATTCATATATATTACTTACAAGACACTCACTGAAAACACACTCTTAGATTTCACCTCACCCCAGAGAAAATGGCTTACATCATAAATTCCCAAAACAGATGTTTGCTTGGATGCGGAAAGAAAGGAACACTTATACAGTGTTGGTGGGACTGCAAACCGCTGCAACCAACCTCTGCATAATGCAATATGAACATTCCTCAAAACGCTAAAATTAGACTTACCATTTGATCCCGCAATCTCATTACTAAGTATTTACCCTAAGGGGGAAAAAGACATTCTACCATGAGAACATTTGCTCTTGAATTTTCATAGCAGCATAATTTACACAAAGATGTGGAAACAACCCAAGTGCCCTTTCACACAGGAATGGATTAATAAATTGTCATATATTTATACCATGGAACAGTCTTCAGCCATAAAAAGATGGACATTATGTAAAATTGGCAACAACCTGGATGGAATTGGAGACCATTCTCCTAAGGAAAATGGATAAACAAACAGCACATGCATCCAATGCTAAATTGGAACTAGTAGACCAATATCTACATGCTGATACAGGGGGGAAAAAAAATCAATGAAATTCAAGTGGGAAAAAGGGAAAGGACTGGGTAAATTCCCACCCAATGAGTACATCAGAAGGCTTTTAGCACACTACCAGCATGTGGGACACACATACATATCAGATTTTAACTTTGCAAATGAAAACTAAGCAGTCTGTTTGTACCTCTACATTAATTCGAAATTTAAAAGCAAAGGTTAGTAAGAAATTTACTAAGGATGTAAATATATGAATGAAAACTAACCAGAAATTCTGGTTCTGAAAAATTCATTGTAGGAAATGCAAAACACATCCAGAACACACTAGATCAAGCAGAAGAAAGAATCTCAGAAAGACTGGTAGTTTGAAATAATTCATTTGGACAGAATAATGAAAAAAATAATACAAATGAAAGGACAAAGCCTTCAAGATGTCTGGAACCACAGAATATAATAGAACTTATGAATTATTAGTATTTCAAGGAGAAAAGAAAGATCAAAAAATTTAGGGACATAATCAATGATAAATTATGTGGAAAAGCAAAGAGAGACTTTCAGAGACAGGAGGGCCAATGATTCTCAGACAAACAAATTGCAAAAGAACATCACCATAGCATATTATAGCCAGATGATTAAAGCTGAAGTGAGAGAGAGAATTTTAAAATTAACAATAGAAAAAAACATCTCTTCACCTATAAAGAAAACTCCATCATACTAAGAGTGGATCTCTCAGAAGAAACTTTACATACCAGAGGGAACAGAGTTTTCAAACTGCAAAGTGATATAAGAAAAAAAAAAACTTTCCAATCAAGAAATTCATGTTCTACTAGAATAACCTTCATAACTTCAAGAGAAATGAAGTCCTTCACTGGCAAGCAATGCTGAGAGAATACATTGGAACTATACCACTAGCCTGGCCATATAAGAAATGCTCAAAAAAATTTTTTTGTTAAACACGGAGATGAAAGATAATATTCATCATTACAAAACACACAAAAATAGGAAATTCAGAGATTTTCTGAGATGATCACATGAAGGAGGGAAGAAAGGAAATAAGGAGCATGGTGATAGAAAAGAGCAAACACAAAGGAACCAAACCATTTATAAAACAACCAGAAATCAACTAACATTATCAAAAGAGAAAACCTTACATAGAAATATTACTCTTGAATATAAATGTATTACATGCTACACCTACAAGACATAGATTGGCAAATAAATTTTTTAAAAATGATTTAACTATGTGCTGCTAACAAGAAACTAATGTCACTCAAAAAGAAGCACATAAACTGAGGAAACGGGGTTAAACAAAATTATTCCACACAAACAGAAACCAAAAACAAGCGAGAGTAGCTATACTTCAATCAGATGAAACAGACTTTATTTAATTATTTATTTATTTATTTGTTGTTGGGGATTCATTGAGGGTACAAGAAACCATGTTACACTGATTGCATTTGTTGGGTAAAGTCCCTCTTACAATTGTGTTTTGCCCCCCAAAAGTTTGGCACACACCAAGACCCCACCCCCCTCACTCCTTCCCTCTCTCTGCTCTTCCTTTCCCCACCCCTCCCTCATTCTTTCTCTCTCTGCTCTCCCCTTCCCTCGTATTTGTTTATTTTCAAGACAGAGTCTCATTCTGCCACCCTAATCGTGTGCCGAGGAATCATCAGAGCTAACAGCAACCTCAAATCTGTGGGCTCAAACAGTTTTTCTGCCTCAGCTTCCCAAGTAGCTGAGAGTACAGGCACTTGCCATAATGCCTGGCTAATTTTTCTGATTTTGATTGAGATGGGATCTTGCTCTTGCTCAGGGTAGATAAAACAGACTTTAATTTAGAAACAGCAAGAAATGACAAAGAAGGTTAGTATGTAATGAAAAGCAATCAATTCATCAAGAGGATGTGATAATCCTAAATATGCTTGCACCAAACATTATAGAACCCAAATTCATAGAAAAAATCAGTAGACATAAAGAAAGAAATACAGCAACACAACAACCTCCCCACACTTCTCACAGCACTACGTAAATCATCAAGACAAAAAAATCAACAAAGAAAAATTGGCTATAAATTAAATTTTAGAAAAAATGGATTTAGACAACATTTACAAAACACATCTACACAAAACTGCAGAATATACATTCCTTCCATTAGAAAAGGAAACTCTCAAAGACAGACCACATTTTAGGCCACAAAACACATCTTTACAATGTAAAAAAAAATCAAAATCATATCAAATCCTTTTTCAGACCACAGTGGAATAAATCTAGAAGTCAATACTGAGAGGCACTTCAAAAACTATACAGACACATGGAAACTAAACAGCATGTTCCTGAATGATTAGTATTAAACAATGAAATGAAAAATAAATTATGTTCTAAAATTAATGAACATAAAAACAAAGCATACCAAAACCTGTGTGATATAGTAAAAACCGCACTAAGATAAAGTTTAAACAGTTTAAATGCCTACATCAAAAAGTTAGAAAATTAGGAATTACCAATATGAAATCACATACCATGAAACTAAAGAACAAGCCAAACCCAAGCTTTGCAGAAAAAAATAAATAAACAAAGATAAGAGCATATCTAAACAAAATAGAGACCCCCCCAAAATAAATAAAGGATCAGTAAAAGGTTAGTCCTTAAAGAGAGGAACCAAATTGGTAAAATGCTAAGTAGATTAACCAAGAAATGAAAAGAGGAGATCAAAAAACAATAGAAATGAGAAATAGAAAAGAAGACATTACAACTGATAACACAAAGATACAAAATATTATCTGAGACTGCTATGGAAGCCTCTATACAAACAAACTAGAAAATCAAGACAAAATGAATAAAGTTTTGGAAACACCAACATCCAAAGATTGATTTAGCCATGGAGATAAAGGACTTCTGAAGAGATGGATAATGAGTCGCAAGATTGAATCAATAATAGAAATAACCCCCAAAATAAAAGGAAAAAAAAAAACCCTTCGTGACTACACGGATTCACACCCAATTTCTACCAGATGTATAAAGGAGAACTGGTACCAATACTACCGAAACTCTTCCAAAAAATCAAGAAGGAGGGAACGCTCTCTAGACAATTCTCCAAAGCCAATATACCAAAGGCTGGAAAGAATGTAGAAAAACAGAAAGGAAGAGGTGAGGAAGAGAGGACAAGAGAGGAGAGGGAAGGAAAGGAGAGGGGAAAGAAGGGGAGAAGAAAGGGGAAGAGAGTTGAAAAGAAATTGGCATACTAGTATCTCTGAGGAACATAAATAACCACTAAAAATACTCGGAAACTAAATCCAACAGCACATCAGAAAGATAATTCATAACAATCAGGTGGGTTTTATTCCAGGGATACAGGGATGGTTTAACGTACATCAATATTAAATCTCATTCACCACATAAATAGAACTAAAACCAAAATAATATGATTATCTGAATAGATGCAGCAAAAACATTCAATAAATTCCACAACTTCTTTAGAATAAAAAAACCCAAAACCTCAACCAACAAGAGATAGAAGGAACATAACTCAAATCCGATAGCCAAATTTAGAAGAATGAAGCTGGATCTTCAATTCTCACCATACAGAAAAATTCACTCAAGATGAACCAAAGACTTAAATGTACAACCTGAAGAAATAAAAACTCAAGAAGAAAGCCAATGACAAACTTTTCTGGACATTGGCCAAGGCAAAAAAATTTATGACTAAAAGCTCAAAGCAAATGCAATAAATAAAATTAGACAAAAAGGACTTAAATAAACTAAAAGAGCTTTCACACAGCAAAGGAAATATTTAAAATAGTAAATAGACAACTTACAGAGTGGGAAAAATATTCTCAAATGTATGTCCAAAAAAAGACAAATATACAGAATCTATAAGGAACTGAAACAACGAATTAGGGAAGTAACAAATTATAACTACTCTCATTAAAGAGTGAGACAATGACATAAACAGGCATTTTTCAAAACAATATATAAAAATTGCTAACAAACATGAGAAAAATTAATGTCACTAATCATAAGGAAAATGAAAATTGAAACCACAGTGAAATGTCATCTTCTTCCAATTACAATGGCTACTAATACAAAGTCGAAACACTATAGAATTTGGTACAGATGCCAAGAAAAGGGAACACATATTAAGGGCACCCAGTTTATTGTAATGGACACTGGAGACTCACATGTGGGGATGCTGGGAGTCATTGAAGGATTAAAAAATAATCTGTGGGGTACAAAGTACACTACTCAGGACATGGGCACACCAAAAGCCCGGAGTCCACCACTATACAGCATATGCATGTAATGGAATTCAACTTTCACCCCCTAAATATATTAAAATAAAAAAAGAAAGAAAACTAAATAATTTTAAGATGATTACAGAAAAGTAAGAAAAATTGCTGTACCACAAATATTAGATCATCCTCGGAGTAACCAAGGAATGGAGTATGAAGCGAAGTTGCAAAAGTCATGAAGTTGGGCAGCACCTGTGGTTCATAAAGTAGGGTGCTGGCCCCATATACTGAAGGTGGCGGGTTCAAACCCAGCCTCGGCAGAACTGCAAAACAGAAAAATAGCCGGGCGTTGTGGCGGTGACTGTAGTCCCAGCTACTCGGGAGGCTGAGACAAGAGAATCGCCTAAGCCCAGGAGTTGGAGGTTGCTGGGAGCTGTGTGATGCCATGGCACTTCACTGAATGCAATAAAGTGAGACTTTGTCTCTACAAAAAAAAAAAAAAAGTCATGAAGTCTTTAGAATTGTAATTTATACTATGTATTGGTTCATATATCTTATCAAGATAGTATTTCCATAAAGTTAATTAATCCATTTCAATAATTAACCAAGTACAAAGAATATCTCTGCTGAAAATATAAGGATAATATTTATATTTGATGATCAAATTATGTATTTCTTTATAGTAATTGGTTATGTTTAAGCAATCACCATTGAAACTAATTTTGTTTCAAATTACAAGTAGACCTTTGAATATGAGAAAACTGGATAATTTTTTTTTTATAGGTTTTTTTTTTTTTTGGTGCCAATTTTAAATACAGTTTTATTTAAGACATTGCATTTTCCACTTACAATACAATGCTTTTAAAATGCAATGTTATTTCCTTCCCCTGTGCACATGTTCCATATTCAAGTGTTGAGAATTCAGTAACTCACTATAGCAGCCCATCTTTAAATCTGCCACATAATTTGCTACAAATTTGGATCCTTCAATATTTTACTATGTGGAACAATGCTACATCTACACTTGGGTTGGCTTAGCCTCTTCAATAGTGGGGCCAGAGGAAGCACCACCAGAAGGAGGAGCGCCACCAGCAGGGAAGACCCTGGCATTCCTCCTGCACTCTGGTACAACTTGGTAATGATGGGGTTGCAGACTTTCTCCAGCTCCTTCTGCTGATGTTCAAATTCTTCCTTCTCTGCAGTCTGGTTCTTATCAAGCCAGTTGATAATTTCATTACACTTGTCAAGAATCTTCATTTGATCCTCATCGTTGATCTTCCCTTGAAGTTTCTCATCTTCAACAGTTGCTTTCATGTTGAAAGCATAGGACTCAAGTGAGTTCTTTGATGAAACCTTGTCCCTCTGCTTCTCATCTTCAGCCTTGTACTTCTCAGCTTCTTGGACCATACGTTCAATGTCTTCCTTGCTCAAATGTCCCTTGTTTTCTTTTCCTGTACTCTTATCTACACCAGAGACATTGAGAATGCCATTGGCATCAATACCAAAAGTGACTTCAATCTAAGGAACACCACGGGGAGCAGGAGGAATGCCTGTAAGTTTAAACTTTCCAAGCAAGTTGTTATCCTTGGTCATGGCACACTCACCTTCATAAACCTGGATGAGCACACCCGGCTGGTTGTCAGAGCAGGTAGTGAAGGTCTGTGTCTGCTTAGTAGGAATAGTAGTATTGCACTTAATGAGCACAGTCATAACTCCACCAGCAGTCTCAATACCCAGAGAAAGAGGAGTGACATCCAATAATAGCAAATCTTGAACATTCTTGGATTCGTCACCAGACAGGATGGCCACCTGGACAGCTGCACCATAAGCAACAGCCTCATCAGGGTTGATGCTCTTATTCAGTTCTTTTCCATTGAAGAAGTCTTGGAGAAGCTTTTGAATCTTGGGGATACGGGTAGAACCACCAACCAGGACAATGTCATGGATCTGTGACTTGTCTAGTTTGGCATCTCGAAGGGCTTTCTCTACAGGATCCAGGGTGCCACGGAACAGATCAGCATTCAATTCTTCAAATCAGGCACGGTAATGGAGGTATACAAGTCGATTCTTTCATAAAGGGAATCAATCTCAATACTGGCCTGGGTGCTGGAAGATAGAGCACGCTTAGCAAGCAGTAAGGGAGGCGACCGACAGCTCTTTTATTCTCACTGATATGTCCTTCTTATGTTTGCCCTTAAACTCATCAATAAAATGGTTGACCATTCGGTTGTCAAAGTCTTCATCACCCAAGTGAGTATCTCCAGCTGTAGATTTGACCTCAGAGATTTCATCCTCAATAGGGAGGATTAACACATCAAAAGTGCCACCTCCAAGGTCAAAGATCAGCACATTTCTTTCAGCTCCAACCTTTTTGTCGAAGCCGTAAGCAATAGCAGCAGCAGTTGGTTTGTTTATAATACTAAGAACATTGAGACCAGCAATAGTTCCAGCATCTTTGGTAGCCTGACGCTGAGAATCATTGAAGTAAGCTAGTACTGTGACCACAGCATTGATACCAGTCTTTCCAAGATAGGCTTCTGCAATTTCCTTCATTTTTGTCAGAACCATGGATGACACCTCCTCTGGATAGAAACTTTTTGTCTCACCTTTGTATTCTACATGGATCTTGGGCCTGCCTGCATCATTCACCACCACGAAAGGCCAATGTTTCATATCAGACTGGACAATAGCATCATCAAACCTGCGTCCAATCAGAAGCTTGGCATCAAAAACTGTTTGTGGGGTTCGTTGCAAGTTGATTTTTCGTAGCATCACCAATCAATCGTTCGGTGTCAGTAAAGGCAACATAACTTGGAGTGGCTCGGTTTCCCTGATCATTAGCAATTATCTCTACCTTTCCATGCTGGAAGACACCCACACAAGAGTAGGTGGTGCCAAGACCAATACCAACCGCAGGTCCCTTAGACATGGTTGTTTACTCGCAGAGTCAGCACGGATTATGTAGGACACACAGGAGACCCAGGAGCTGCTGCCGCGTTCAATGAGCAGTTTTTGCAGTTTTTGCCCAGGGCTGGGTTTGACCCCACCACCTCCGGTATATGCAGCCAGCACCCTACTCCTTGAGCCACAGTCACCACCCAGAAAACTAGATTTTTTTAAACAAGATATTATGAGACAATTGGCTCTCTTGCCAGAAGTGGAGAGGTAGTCTAGAGAATATCTAAAAACTTGTCTAAAATATTGGTAAAACAAATATAATGCAGTCATCCAATTTTTTTGATGTTAGGGTATATTGATTCAATCACTGTTGACAGGATTGAATTTTGGAAAGCAGGACTGCTTGGTAAAAATCCAACAATTTGCCTTATAAAATTATGTAGGCACATGTAGTCTAACACAGAAAATTCCTAGTCTTTTAAAGTGGTAAGCTTTTGGATAAAGTGTGCTTAGAATGGTATAGAATTAAGCAGTGAGAAGCCACATTGCAGTTCTCCAGCTAAAACAAGAGGAACCATTTATCTCTGGGTGTATCTTGACTTATTTTGGAGAAAATTAGACTTGCCATTTTTACACGGCAATTGGAGTGTGGCTTTCTTAGCTGGTAGAGGGATCCTAGGATATCCTTTTCATCCACATCACACCATCCTTTGCCTTCTCCATTGCAAACCCATTACTACTAGCCTTTTCGAACTACCTGTGTTTCCTCTCACCCGTCTCCAAATAAACAAAGTAGAGAATTATCTCTCTGTTTCAACTTGCCTAAAACCCAAGCTTACAAGAAAACAAAGGAAGTAAAAAATCAGCCTACTGAATAAATCTCAACTGAATAAATCTCAACAGCTATCTTCTTTTCTCAGTTCCCACTGCTATGAAAAAATAACCTCTTTCTTATGTCTGGACCTGGACATTTCTTTTCACAGCTACTGTTGCGGACATCTCTGCCTAAGAGTTGATTTATGTAGTCCAAAGAATGATTAAAAGCTTAATTACTGTTACAAATGCTGAGTATTTCTTTAGGCATTGGTCTACTCAATATAATCAATGGTTTCAGTTATAGGATAAGTAAAAGTTGCCAAGGTCATGAGATTTGCAGCTCTTTATGAAAAAGGTTATCACACCAATTTCAGAATAAAAATTTTTTGCAGCGATTGGCAGAGTTATCAAGAAGGAAGTTAACAGTATGTAAGACCTAAAATAAACAAATACATACATAAATAAAATAGGGATTTGTTTTACTTAGATTCTTAGGATTATCAGCAATTGGCTACACAATTACAAAACCCAGTGCAAAATCATTAAGAATTTCAAAGGGAGACACCCAGACCATGAAGCTGGCTCTGACAAGAACATTCTTAAAAAGTTATTTATTGAAATATTTCACCAATTTATAACTTTTTTGTATCACACTATCCCCTCCCTGCCCTTCCCATTCCCCTCTCCATCCCCTGCCTCAATCTCTTTTTGCCAGAAGTAATGTTGCTTAAAGATATAATACTATTTTGTGATTATTTCTAAACAGCCTTGAAGGAGAGAAATCTCAACATGAGACATAAATTTAGAGGAATTTAGAAATGCTACAAGAGTCATACATCTATTTTTTTCTTCTAATTGTTTAGATTCCATAAATGTGGCCTGCATCATTTAGATTTGTCCCATTTTTAAAATAGAAAATTCTATTTAAAATTCAGCTAGCATCCCCTTTATACTATATATTCATTTTCTTCCAGTATGATATTGAGCAATTGAAATTTGCTGTACTTCATGAAGTAGACACTCAATCCTCTTTACATTTTTTCAAAAATACAAGTTTTGATAATATTTGAAAAATTGAAGATTAAAGACTGACTTAAATTATTCATTCAAACTGTTCCATGAAATAGCAAGACATTGAGAAATTAATAATACAGTATATTCAGTTAAATAGATTAGAGTGCCTTCAGAGATGTCCCCTTAAATTATCCTTAAGAATTAGAGATTTTTACTTACTCAATGTAGCAAAAATGGAATGTAAAGAAAAGGGAAAAAGTATTTCACACATAATTTGTGGCTGTCTTGATGTCCTTACCTGATATATTGATATTATATTAGAGTTTTACCTGTTTGAGCATCTCTCATGTTTTCAAGGGACCATGTAGCTAGCTTTAATATGTATAAATATCCACTAGATGGCAACATTCCTCACTTTTAGGACCCATATGGGCAGTACACCTAATTTTGATTTGGATTATGAGCATTAAAGCCAATATTTCAGAAACTAAAACTTCTTTTGCAACTTTTTCTTAGCTTTTTGGTTAAAAGATAATAGCAGTAAAGTTCATCATTACATGTCGAGAACACAAAATGTAATCTTATAACTTGAATAAATATACAAAACCTGGTGTTCGACTTGCATTATTCTTTCTGAAATAAACATGTACGTGAAGTTTGTTCTTGTTTTTAAACTTTACTATATCATAGTAATATCACATATATTTTTGATTATTGCCTGATATAGTAAACATTGTTGCTATTTAAGATACTCTACGTGGATAAAAATGCATTCATTCTTTTCCTACCTCCATAAAATTTATATAGTAAAATTCTGTGCCATTAAGGTAAAGTTCATGGACACCATTCATGGTCCCCCATTGCTCTTTAAGTTTTGGCCATGAATATAAAAGAAAAAAATACTGTGATTACATTGCAAAGCCTTCTTGAGCATTCTGTGCAGAAAGGGTTCCTCTAAAACTATTCAGACTTCTCTTTTTTTTTTTTTTTTTTGCGGTTTTTGGCTGGGGCTGGATTTGAACCTGCCATCTCCGGCATATGGGGCCGGCGCCCTACTCCTTTCAGCCACAGGCACTGCCCTAGACTTCTCTTTTTTCTCATCTGCTGCCAAGGGGATGTAAATAAAACACTCAATGGCATATTTAATCATCAAGTTCTGCAAGGCAAATGTCGTGGATGACTCTTTGGGCCAGATACCAAATTCAAGAGTTTGGCTCCAATATATGATTCAAGGAAAGTTGGAATTAAATATTTATACTAAGTAAGGGTAATCAATCCAATGGATAAATCTGACTTAGAGTAGATAACTATCAAAAAGAAATATACATTAAGTTTTGTCTCATCATAACTTTTCATTTAAACTTATAGCTGAGGCCAGCCACAGTGGCTCATGCCTGTAATCCTAGCACTCTGGGAGGCCAAGGGGAGTGGATTACTTGAGCTCAAGAGTTAGACATCACCCTGAACTACAGTGAGACCCCATCTGTAAAAATAGCAGGCTCTTTTAGCAGGTGCCTATACTCCCAGCTACTTGGGAGGCTGAGGCAAAAGAATCACTGAAGCCCAAAATTTTGAGGTTGTCAGGAGTTGTGACACCACAGCACTCTACCAAGGGCGACAAAGTGAGATTCCATCTCAAAAAGCAAAACAAAACAAAAAAACTTATAGTTGAATGACACTTGTTTATTCCAAATTTATGGCAGAATATTTCATTATGTCATAATTATGAACTTTATTTATACATTGTCCATTATTTATGTATTTTGACACTGATACAGCACTATCTTAATAAATGTAGCTTCCTAAACAAGTCTAAAAATGAGGAGTGTTAGTTCTCAAATTCGTTAATTTTTTAAAAGTTGTTTATTACTGATCATATGTATACACACATTTTTAAAATAAATTTACCTATGTACATACACACTCACACGCTCAACAAATAAAAAATCTGCATGGATTTTCTTGTGAGACACATTTAATCTATAAATGAACTGGAAAGAATCGACACCTTAATAATAGACCATCTTCTGATCCATGAAAATGGTATATTTTTCCAGTTGGGGATCTTTAATTTTTCTTAGAATGTGTTCTTTTCAGTGTTATGAGTCTTTTGCATCTTTCATCATATTTATTTCCAAGTACTTCATAATTTATTGTTATTACAAAATGTGTTATTTTTGTAATTTCCATTTCAAAATGGATATTTTGAGTATCCATTTCTGGAATATCTACAAATACAATTGAATTTTGTATGTTGATTCTGTATTCTGACACTGCACTAAACTCACTACTTTTTTCATATTTTCTATCAAAATTTTATGGCAAGTGTGTCTGTAAATAAAGACAGACTTAGTTCTTTATTTTTACGTTAATGATCAGTCTGTGTTCAAATAGAAAATTTTACTTCTTTCTTTCTAATATATACATGTTTTTTATTTCTTTTTTTTTTTTATTGAACTAACTAGCACTTCAAATACAAATGTTGAATAAAAGTGTCAGGAGAATACAGCTTAATCTTTTTCCTGATCTTAGAGGCAACCCAGTTTTCTAACATGCTTTAGTGATAGATTTTTCATAGGTTCTATCAGACTGGTAGTCTTTGTTCTAAGATATGCACTGATATTAAAATATACACTTTCTTTTTCTTAGTTTTAGCATGATAAATTTTTTCATCTTCTTACTTTTAGCCAATTTGTGTGTTTGTCTTTAAAGTGTGTGTTTTATAAATAACAGAGGTCTTGGGTTTTGTGCAATATGATAATCTCTGCCTTTTGATTATGAAACTGCAGAATAGTTTCTTTTAATGGAATTTTAATATAGCCAGGGGTCAGATTATCAATGTGTTACGTGTTTTCCAAATGTAATAACCATTTCCTTTATTTTTTCTAAATTGAATTGAATCATTTTGTAAGGCCATTTTCTCTCCTTTTCTGACCTACTACAATTTACCATTGTTTTATTTTCATGATGGCTTTAGGACTCGGATGATATTCTTTGGACTACCTTTAAATGATATAACACTCCACATTTAATATGAAAAGCTTAAAACAATATATTTTTACTTCTGTGATTCTTAATGTTATTAATGTCATACATTCATCTTACATGTATAGTAAAATCTTTAACCATCTTTTTTGTTTCAACTATCAATAATCTTTCAAATCTACCACACTGAAATAATTTTTAAAATTATTATTTTTTTACCCATTCAGTGACTGTTTCTGGTGCTCTTCTGTTCCTCTGTACAGACATTGCCAACTTATGTCGTTTATTGGAGTTTGAAGGATTTGTTTTAACATTTCTTGTAGAACATTTTTGCTGCTTATGAATTATTTCAACAATTCCATATCTGAAAAAATTATTTTGCCCTCAGTTCAAAAACTGTTTTGAGTGTGTATGTATTTCTAGAAGAGGTTTATTTTTCTTTTACAGTACTGTGCCAATGTTGCTCTAATTTCTTCTCACTTGCATTGTGGCCAATGAGCAATGGCCCTGCATCCTCATCGTTTCCTGGGTGCTTTCATAGTTTTCTATTATATTTATCAATGTTTCTGAGAATTTGATTATCGTTACCCTGGTGGTATTTCCTTTCCTGTTGCTCATGCTTAGAATTGACTGAGATACTCGAACCTGGAAAAATGTAATTTTCATCACATTTGGAAAATTTCTTCATTATTTATTTAAACATTTTCCCTCTTCACTCTCCTCTGAGAATTCCAAATATATATTCATTAAGTTTCTTACAGTTATTAGAAAGTTCATGGTACTCTTTTTATTTTCTCTTTTTCTTTCCTTCCCTCCCTCCTTTCCACCCTGCCTCTTTTCTTCCTTCTTTTTCTCCCTCTTTTTCCTTTTCTTTCCTTCTTTCCTGACGCTCCCGTTTTTGTTCTTCTTTCTTTATAAATGTCATTTGAGGTGACACAGCAAGTCCAATCCCTGTTTGGTTTTCCGTTGTCTATCCTGACTTTAATGAAATCATTAAAATATTATTTGGCCTAGAAATTTTAAAATTTTAGCTTACTATTTTAAATTTTTTAATTTCTAGAGTTTGAGTATGATATGCCTTGTGATATTTCCTTTTCTATTTCTTGTGCTTAGAATTCATTAAAATTTTCGAATTCTGGAGTTTATAATTTTCATCAAATTTGGAAAAATCTTTGTTATTTCTTTAAATATTTTCCCCTTATCAGAGAGCTCACTACATAATTTTTAGGTAGCTATAATGGCAAATTCATGTTGCTAATAACTATTTACTAATATAATCAAAGAATTGCTTAGGCTGCAGAGTAATGGTATAATCACAGCTCACTACAATCTCATACTCCTGGGCCTCAGTGATCCTCCTGCTTCAGCCTCCCAAGTAATTAGGACCTTGTAATGTATGGTATGTATGTCACCATGCCCGGCAAATTTTCCTTTTTGTAAATATGTGTCTTACTACGTTCCACAGGCTGGTCCTAAACTTTTGACCTCCAGCAGTCCTCCCACCTCAGCCTCCCAATGTCCTGGGATTATAGGCATGAGCCACTACACCTGGTCCAGAATTATACATTTATTTATAACACAAAATTCTCATGTATTTTGATAAAAATCAAAAAGTGACAAGTGACAAATATTAGGTGTCGACTTCCACGAACCTTTCTGTTGAAATTGCATACTAGTACATCAAAGGCAAAGTCCTTAAAAATGGAAATCATATTTTTATTTTAATACAACTGATAAAACTACTCCACACTTATTTTCAAAAATAGTAGAGTTCAAAAGTGAATCCCAGAGATGTAAATTCACAATGTTCCCATGTTAGTAAATAAATATATTTTAAATATAAATCCTAAATGATAGGTTTCCTCTTAAAAGCTGTGTTTTCCATTTTCTGGGACATGCACCTCTTGAAAAACTACAAAATAGTTATTCTTTCCTTTCCTTGCATCATAAACAATCCCAAATTTGGTCATAAAATGTAAGTCGTCCAATAATATTTCAGTCAAGACTTAGTGGTAGTTTACGTGAGTACATATTCATCAATGTTTCGATATCAAGAAAAAAGTAGTGGCAGCATGATCCAGCAGGATTCCATGTAACAAACAAATATAATAAGAAATATAACTGAAATATTTCCAATAGTCACCCACTTAAACAATGAAAAAGGCTGAATTCAGAATCAATATGGACTGAAGACTTTCAGATCATTTTCAAAAAGCATCATTTCTATGAAAGTACCTTGTGTCAAATTGATCTGATTCAAACTTTCCATCCAAAATATATTGTTCCTAGAGTCCTACAATTATAGATTTCATTTGTTTTCTGGTCAAGCACAACTCTGTGGCTCTTTCTGTAACATTTATAGTAATCTGTTTTCAAAACTATTTAGTGCAGAATTTTGACCTGCACTTGAATTACAAAATCTTCAAAATAATCTTTAGTGATTCACAGATCATCTGTGTCTACACAAAGTTTAATCATAAGTGTAGAAAAGTAAATTACCTAAACCAATGTGTAACTTCCAGATCGCAAACATACCAAAAGTCATTTAGGATGGTACAATAAAACCATTAGTGTGAGGTATTTGTTCTTACACTGAAACTCTGATTAAACTGTTACACATATTTATATTTAACAAATTTGATTTAACTCAAATATATGCTGAAGATTGCAATTTTTCTGTAAGTACTCTGAGAGGTCTTGGTCAATCTATCAAATTTGACCTAAACGTAGTTGTTAAAATAATGTCATCTGCAGATACAGAAATTATCTTTGGAGGCTTGGTACAAACAAACCAACAAATCTAAACATCTGATCAATATTACTTTCTATATGAGCCAAATACTAATTTTTATTACATAGGATTTCTTTACTTTTATAAATGATTTAGAGTAGTAACTTGGAGGGTTATTAGTAGTACTTTCTATCAAAATGATCTGACTCAAACTTTCCATCCAAAATGTATTGTTTGATAGAAGGTACTAATACTAATTATGTAGTTTACAATGTACTCATTAGAAATTTATAAATAAAAACAGGATTTGATCCTTCTGTTAACATGTTTTATTATTACAATTAAAAAGTTGTAGTTCCTATTTTATCTTACCCTTACATTCACATCTTTCTTACATAGTTCTGTGGCTTTGGGGTACCTGAAAATCCAACTCAGTGATACCATTTTTTTTTTCAGTTTGCCTATAACAAACTTTTTCAGAAAGTAAGGTGTCTAGAAATAGAGGGCTTTGGGGTAGAATATCATGTAATGTTGGTAAATTCATTCTAAAATAAGTAAAAGAAGCTTTCTCCAAAGAAGGGGTCATTTTCCCAGTTCTGGTTTAAATAATAGTAGACTACATTGCACCCAAACTTAGGTTAAATTAGCAAAAAAGCACACAGTTGGGTAAAATCACTCCATTAAATGCCTTTCCACTCTAAAAGTTAGGATAGTGAAAAAGAGTAATATTGGTTAATTTTAGTGTTTCATGAAAGCATAGTGTGAGAACCACTTTCCTGAGGAAGTAGTCTTTTACCATTTTCAAGGTTAATTTTTCCCTTGACTGAAGCAGAGTTGATTCTTTTCATTCTAAACAAATATCTAATGCACGTACCACTAACCCCCATGAAATCTTAATGGTGAATCCTCTCTTTCAGCAGCAGTTCTCTATTAATGGTTCTGACTGTCAGCAGAAAAATTACTATTATGAACCTCTAAGTCCCGCAAATTATTATTTTTTCCATTTCTAGGTATTATTTTTTCCATTTACAGGTATACTGTTAAATAATTATAAAATAAAATGTACTGAAGGAACCATTCTTCAGAAAATAATTGTTTTCTAATTCAAACTAAGATATCTTCTTTTAATGAAACTTACCAAGCACTTTTTTTTATCACCTTCACTATACAAAGTCTATTTAAACATTATAGCACAAGCAGAATTTCTGCCAAGAGAATAAGAAATTTTTTGTTTTGTACCCTTAGATAGAACCACCTTTCTTCTGCTTGGTTCCTTAAGCAGATGGAAAGATGATTTGGCAAAATGAGTTGCAATTTGGGTCTAGCGTCATATTAATAGGATTAAAAGTCCATCTATACTGATTCTAAGCCTGTGATTCTGGGGAAATTATTCATCCCAGATAAGTTAGTCTTCTGATCTATACAGTCAATATATTAAAGAGATACATATAGATATTGGGACTATAGAGTGGTACGAATTTTCACTTAAGTATATAAATATTTAAAGTCATATGTGGCAAAAAGCAAGTTCTTAAACAAGTCCATTCAACATGATTATGACAAATATTCATTTAACAGTTATTTATTGAGTAGCTACATGCTGTATGATAGAGGCAGAATGATGAGTACAATAAGAAATTTTAAAAAATAGAGCACCACTACTATAAGAGCTTAAAACAAGGGGAAAGGAATTTGGGTGATCAAGACCTGCTTCCTTGGGAAAGGCAAAGAGCTCTTATGCAAGACTCTTATGCACTGATGAGTAGGAAGGAACTTAAGAAAAGATCAATTGAGGAAATCATAGCTGCAAAGAGAGGAAGTAAGTACTTGAGGCCCAGAGAGTGAAAAAGAGAAGGACAGTACATCCGGAAGGCAGAGGGGAAGGGAAGGCTGACCTATGTGGCAAACAAAAGGACAGGTCATTCAGAACCGGGTGTGTATGGTATACATCAGGATCAGCGGGTGTCTCTGGTATAGACAGATTGTAATCAGCTGGGGAAATAAAGGGCAGTGAGGGATGTGAAACGTAGTTCAGCTTTTCAACTTTATAACCGATAATTTATTCACTTCAGGTAACAAGGTGCTACAGGTGGCAGGTGCAGGACTCCCGTTCAGAGAAGACAGTAGTTTAGATTGGTGCCAGCGATGGAAGTAAAGAGAGGTGGGACATATACAAGGGAGATTTTCTAAGTGAAAATGGCAGGGGAGGAACATTGTAAAATGGTGGGAAAGATACTCTTGCCAAATATGATTTGGATACAACCCAATACATGGAAAGCTGTTCTCTGAGACAAGGAAGGAAACTGAGCAATACCGACATGAGAGTACAAACTCAATGTTGTACATGTTGTATTTAAATAGTATTCACGGTATCCACCAGACAGGTCAAGTAGGGAGGTGAATTTAGGGCACTAGAGGTTGGGGTTAGGTCTAGGTTTGGGTATGTAAATCTGGACGTACTCCGTGTGCGTATATGTGTGTGTGTGTGTGTAGTAACTAAAATCATGGAATTAGATGACTGCACTCTGTACGAATTTAGAATCTGAAAAAGCAAGCAGCTAAAACATGACATCTTTTCTCCCACTCACATCACTATAAACTGCAAGAATATAAATATTGCTTTTTGGTCTTGTAGTTTACTACATATGGGATTTTGGACAAGAATATCCACAACAC
This sequence comes from Perodicticus potto, assembly GCA_963574655.1. Classification (NCBI taxonomy): domain Eukaryota; kingdom Metazoa; phylum Chordata; class Mammalia; order Primates; family Lorisidae; genus Perodicticus; species Perodicticus potto. The sequence goes on along the minus strand of CAUYRH010043710.1, from coordinate 13,179 downwards.
AAATGTATGGTGATCTGAATATCCAGGAAATCATACACTTCCAAAACTAAATTTCAATAGAGAAGTAGAGAAATGAATAATTAATAACAGAGATCAGTGACCTATTATTGAAAATTATTCTTAATGTAATCACTTCTATAGCATACTGAGATTTGCTTAGGGTGGGATCTGGTAGTAGGTATTTTGTATAATAGGTAGGATAAGACAACAGTTGAATTTGGGCCATAATTGGTTTACCTCTGTATCCCTGCTCCCTTTCTGTTTCAAGTCTATGATAATTGGACCTTTCCAGAATTCTGAGATCATAGACAGCTTTCCCCTGGATGTCCTCCATCTGCTACTGTAACGACCAGTTAGCTGAACTGAGCTACTCATATTTTTCTAAAGCAAAATTCCTAACTTTCATGGGATCAAATAAATGAAGACTGTGTCAATAAAATGAATAAAGATAATATCAGAAAAGATGTCCCAACTCTTGTTTTACATATAAAAGTAAATTTAGTAGAGAAGTCAGAAATGATAAAACAAGATGTTATCTATTAAATGTGACATCATAGTTTAGTGATATACTAATGACCCAAGCAATAAAAAATATCATACAGGGTTTTTACTGTGTATGTATTCACTGATAGATGATCATAAACAGTATGTAGCTTGCCTGGATGTGCTGTCAAAAAAATATTAATTCCACATTACTGATTATTTTGCATGAAGGGCTAAAGTATAATCAAATTTCCCTTCATCATTTTACTTTGAAAACGCTGTCTCTTCTAGTCAAAGAACCCTAGTCTTATCATATAGTGCCTTAAGACATTGCATATTGGAAATGACCAATAGCTAATTTTACTAATGTGTTTTCAATCAGCCATTATGAAAGTTTGAAAACATACAAAATCTATCAGAAGCTGGCTTTGCTGAATTGTCTAGTAAGGAATTTGAATTTATCTATAGAATTAAGTATTAATATGAATTTTAAAATAAAATTGGACTTAATTTTCCATAGTTCACACATAGAAAATCTCATAAGGCACCCTGATTCCAACAGTAAAGTTGACTTTGGTTGATACTTGAGTTATTTTCAGAATTCTTCTCAGTTACAACTCTTTGTGAATAAAATTAGTAAAAAAAATGTGTTTATGAAGTATAAACAGTAAAGAAGAGGAAGTTAAATCTGGTGGGTGTTTCATTCCTATTTGTTAGTTTACTATAATTTCTTAAGTCTCCAATTTAATGTGGAAGTCTCCACATTCTCCAATTACATGAAAGTCTCAATAATCTATTGATGTTGAATGTGCCTCATTTAATTAACTATGTTACTTAACTATGTATTTGTTATAAAGAAAACTTTTTAAACAAAATTAAACATTATTTTTCCAGGAGATTGGGTACTTCAGGCTAATTTGAAATTTTATACACAATGTCAATTATTCTATGAGCTGTAAGAGTCTCTAAAATCTCAGTTTTTTATTAGTGTATAATTAGTAAATATTTAACCCAACCTTTTTCCTTCTAAACAAATAAAGTAAAATGCCAAATGTTTATGAATAATCCCCCCAATTTTTACATTTGCTAAACTAAAGGGATAAAAGTCCAACACAATTTATTTTTAAAAGATTACAATGATGGATGACTAGTGACTACATAAATTTAATAACTTCATGGTATTCATAGTACCCAAGGTTATAATCATTTTTTGGTAAAAGATCTTATTTAATTGAAGAACAATTATACATGTTTAGGACTCCTATATATGTATATATATGTAAAAACCTTTAAAAAAATTGCAAGTTAAACTTTTCTCTCTTAAAACAATAATCTTACAGTAAATGTCTTCATGTAGGAAAAGAATATGTTCAAGGCCCTTAAAATTTAAATTAAAATCTATAATGCATATAATTTAAAAACTTTGAAGTTCTTTTCTTGTGTTTGTAAACTTAACATTTTTCAGCTTACCTAAAGAGCACACACAAATATATGCTAAGTAATATATGGTATATATAATTTTGTTTTATTTTAATTTTGCTACTTTACTTTATAAGAAGCCAGGTCAATCAACCAAAAGTTAAATGAGTTGCTTCTCTGTATAATTGGCTATTGAATAGTGATTAAAATTTATCAACATATTCATTATAATTATCTTACATTTCTTCCTTAATAATGTATTCTAATAGTATATGAATCTAAATGCAAATCCTTTCATATCCTGGTTATGTGGCAAAATTAGAAGTGATGCAGTATAGAATAAAAATGAGTGAATTCCCTAGAAATTTGAAACTCAGAAGGAGTTTTATGTGTGTGAACGATTTTCTATAAGCCTTCAAAAATCAGAATTCGACAAAAAGAAGTATAATACTAGAAATGAACCAGGAATAAATAATGAGCTGCTTGCTAAAGACACAAAATTCCAATACTGAGGCAACAAATCATGAGAACTGAGTGCAAAGGAACTCAGCAACAGTTTAATTCTAAGACTCTGAACAAGGCCAAAGTGAACACGAAGTACAAAAGGTAAAAGAGAAGTTGAGGTGGAAAATAAGACTTATTTCTGGAGGTGGGTTGGGAGAGAGGCTGTGCTGCTGTCCTGTGGCCTCCTTTTGTCTACCTCATTATTCCTAAAATAAATGCAAGCCACAGGGATCCTAGATAATATGCTAAGTCAGTTACTAGGCCACTGTATGAGGTGCATTCTGATGAAGTTTAAAGCAAATTTCACCTCCTATCAGATAATGAAAAGAGTGATACAATTTAATGACAGAAGCAGAAAGAACACGACAGTCTCAGAACTGTGAGACCCCATGCCACGCATGTTCACTTAGTGATGGCAACCTCGAAAACTTCCATAAAGTAATACAGCTGAACAAACAGAAATTAATGATCAAACTTTTAATGAGATTAGAATTTCAGTAATAAAAACCAGGCTAGCATCTCTTAACCCACATTTTCAGCCTGAAGGATTTTAAACTTAGTAATCTCAAGAGCACAGGCAGAGAACTCAGTGGAGACTGGGAGATGCTTGGAAGCCGAAGGGGAATTACGGTACCTTTGTCCACATCCTTCACCTGTTGCCTGGCTCGAGTTGGCAGGTTCCACTTTGAGCTCCTGCAGGGCCAGCCCTTTCTCGTGCGGCCCCGGAAAGTCCATGCCTGACACCACTTCCTCCTCTAGGGACTCCACGTAGAACAGAGTCCTGGCCGGTTGCTGGGTGCCCTGTCCGGGAGCCCCTTGCTGCAGCCTTGTAGCAACTGGAAGCGGGGTGCCATTCAGGGGACTGAAGGAAGACGAGGAAGAAGAGGGGGAGGAAGAAGAGGAAGACTTCTTCCAGAAAGCGCTCCCACTGCCCTTCTCTTGGTTCTTGAGCAGGCGGCTCTGGCTGGGTCCCCAGTGTTCAAAGCTGCCGCTGCCGTCCTGTTGCAGGCAGCCGCCCCCCGCCGGGCCGCCGGTGGACGGCGACGGGTGGCTGAAGAGTTTCCAGCGGAGTCGCAGAATGTGCTTCACATCGAAGTCTTTTCGCCCCGAGCCCGACATGCTTTAAGAAGGCCAAGGGGTGGCAGCTCACGCAGTGGACTGGCTGGCACGGTAGCGGAAGCCACCGACGTCCAGGGGCTCAGGAAGGGAGGGATGCGCCTTCTGCGCCCGGAGAGCCAGACCAGGCGACGCCGGCTGCGCGCCCTCGCAGGAGAAGACCTGAGCGCCGACGGCAAGGCGCGCGGTTCGGCCGCGGTCAGGTCCACCGGACCTGGACGTGGGGAGAACACTGGCCCAAAGAAGAGGCAGGAGAGCGGGACGCCAAGGGCTTAGCGTCTTCGATCCTCGAGCGGGAGCCCAGCGGTAACGGAGAGGACTCTGAGGATGGAGATGGGCGAGGGAAGGAGATCTACGCGCTCCAAGCTCGAGGCTGGGGGGCGGCGGCAGCTGGCTACGCCTCCCCGGGACGCGCTCCTGGCAGAGCAGCGCTGTAGTCGCGAAGGTGTCGGCGCTCCTGGGCGCGCAGCTGGGTACAGCGCCTGGAGCGCGCAGGGAGAAAGAGCCTCAAGTCGCGAAGAAGCGTGTCCACTCCAGCCTTCCCGGTGCACCTGCGCCCCCTCTCCCTGGCCTCTGCGAGGATGCCCCGATAGCTTGCTTTTTATGTCTAGGAAAGTCAAATGCTTTCTGCAGTGCGGGAAGGGGTGGTTTTAATATGGTCAGTTTGTAAGAGCCAAAAATATATATTCTTGAAAATATAGGAAGACCAAAGAAAAAGCCCGCCGGTGAAGCTGTCAAGGTCCTCACAGTACAATTTTCTCTCTGCCTCAGCGCCTCGTCCTCCCCCTTAATGACGCAGATGTGCACTGGGGCCTATACGGAGAGACGGAGGGAGGGAGGGAAGGCTTCAATCTTCTTTATGCAAGTGAGTCTGCCGCTCTTATTGTCCCCTCGCGTGGGTCCTGTCACCTTTTTTCACCCTCCTTCCTCACTTCATTACAATGTAGCAATACGAGAAAAGCAAACAGGCATTATGCTTTAGCATCAGTATACACCAAACAGGAACCATGGCAGTGTAAACTTAATAGGCTGCCATCAGGCTGCAGGTTGCAGGTTAATGGCTTGAATTATTTAATAAACCGAATCCGTTAACCTTTAGCCTTAGTTTCTCTATAGTGAGACACAGAAAAAACACCGGCATCAAAGAGTGATGATGCCACCGTCCTGACACTTAAATTGTGCTTCGGCTATTAATGCATCCAGGCAGTGATTCACCCCAGGGGGCCAGAAGCACAGGGTAAAAATTCGAAGATGGGCATCTGAACGCAGGGGAGGAGGTTCACAAAATCAGTGCATTCGATGTTCAGCCTCAGAATGAAAGCTGTGCTCAGTGGAAACCCAAAATGGAATAAAATGAAAAAAGTGAAATTCAAAGCACAACCTTCTAGTATATAAATCATTGCATTAAATGCAAGGAAGAGTTTAGGCAATAAATGAGTAATAGCCAAAAGCTACTATCTTTCAAATAGGTGTTTGGAGATGTGTTTCCCCTATACCTATACATATAGAGCAATGAGGATTGTGATTACTTTCTAGATAGGAATACATGGAATTATATTTTTCCTTTTCCTTTAAAAGGCCATTAAAATAGAATCCAGTAACCTTTGCTGAAGGCAAGAGGATCAGAAAATCAGGAATTGGTGATAGTCCATTCAAGGAATTCACAGCTTCAGCAACCCCCAGCAGGGCATAGGAATCAAATATTAAAGAGCAGTAACATCAGTGCTCTACTACCCTATTCTTGAGCTGTAAACTTACCTAGAAACCAAACAAAATGTGAAGTCCTTAAACAAAGCTCTACATTTTAATAAATAGAAATTAAGTGCACAAAAGCCCTGTTTTCAGGGGTAGAAAATCGGTATTATTCATTTTAATATTGATTTATGACAGCTGGACTGCAATCCCTTGTGCCTTTGTTTTTCTTTCAGTATTCAGTACTTAAAAAAATAAAAATAAAAACTCCTGTAAAGCAAACAATGGTTACACATCATTTTTATCCAAGAATGGAATCAAGTAAGTATCTCCCTTAGGGAAGAAAACAGTGTATGAAATTATACATCACAAACATGACAGAGGTGATGTGGAAATCTGAGGTACATATAACTAAGTGATTTCTAGGGAAATTGGTGCTTTATGAATTTTCTAATTTGACATAATTTTCTATTTATTTACAATAATTTAAAATAACATATACAAGGTGAATCTTTTGTATGTACATTTTCTTATTTAATATCTACCACATTTCAAGAATTATAACATAAGATTCATTTTTTAATTCTGAAATTCAATTTTGTGTTCCCTTATGTATCTGCAATACTGCTATTACCACTTCACTCCACAGCTAAAAGTTATCTCTTTAATGATCAGTATTTTATATGATGAAAAAGAGTTGTAAGATTAAGATGTGGTATAAGAGAATATGAATTAAAAATATTAAGTTATAATTAACAAATGATAAATAACGCCTAGTTGTTAATTTCATAGTAACATTTTTGTATGTTTAAAACATGGGAATAACCCATTATTTTAAATAATACTTTTCCATATTTATCAGTGTATATAGAGTGTATGAGTTTGAAAAAATATCTTCTTGGAGAAGATATTTAAATATAATTCTTCTTAATTATTATATTAAGATATTTAGGATTTAGAAAGTAAAATATGTATAAAGTTAAACTGAGATGATTGACAAAAATGATTATATTATTTCATCCGATTGTTACTGTACTACAATATTATTGGGAAAGAGGGACAGAAAGGAAGAAAAAAATGAAGGAAAAAAGAAAGGAGAGAGAGAAGAAAGGGGAAAAGGAAGAAAAAGGAAAGGAATGAAGGAAGGCAAAATAAAAGTAAAGAGGAAAAAAAAGAAAGAAGGAAGGAGTAAAGGAGGGAGGGAGAGAGAGAAAGAATTTACTTGGATATCATGACTTTGTTGCATATTAGATAAAATCCTTCAAAAATATACCATGTGAAATATTGCACTATTCAATTTATTTACCCACTATTCAATATAAAAATTTTAATTGAGTACTTACCATGTACCAGGTCTAATACCAAGTAGTAGCAAATATGAAAGAAATAGGTTCCTTGCAGCCAGTTAACAAAATTCACAAAGGCGAATTGCTTAACCTGTCATAATTTATAATTGACTCATGGGTCAATTAAATTAAGATTTAAGATAATCAAACTTCTGGGAAAGAGGGCGTTGGCATAATAAAGATCACTTTTAAGACTTTAGAATCAGGCTTGGTGCCTGTGGCTCAGCAGGCTAAGGCACCAGCCACATACACCTGAGTTGGCGGGTTCGAATCCAGCCTGGGCCCACCAAACAACAATGACGGCTGCAACCAAAAAATAGCCGGGCGTTGTGGCGGGCTCCTGTGGTCCCAGTTACTTGGGATGCAGGGCAGGAGACTCGCTTGAGCCCAGGAATTGGAGGTTGCTGTGAGCTGTGATGTCACAGCACTCTACCCAGGGTGACAGCTTGAGGCTCTGTCTCAAAAAAAAAAAGAATTTAGAATCAAATCACACTTTGTTTAAAAGAAAAAAAAGATTCCATTATTATAACACTATTAAATTAAATTGAGCTATCAGTTCCATCAATCACAGTGTTTCAAATGAGTGCTGATATGATTGCTATAGTATTTGACACAATGTAAGCAAAAAAGTTTAATCAGGATACTGAAAATTGGTAGAATGCTTCAGTATTTACTATAACACACAAATATAAAGTTCTTCACACAATTATTAAATCCAACATAGGTATTAAATACATCACCCATGTAAGTTGAAAGTTCTTGCAGTTCAAATATTAAGCAATAAGCAAAATTGGATTTAGATCTATCTTAGTCTGTTTTCCGTTGCTTATAAATTCTATTATAAGAATAACCTGAAATTGGTTAACTCATAGAGAAAAGGAATTTATTTATTACATTGATTGAAGCTGAGAAGTCCAAGAGGCTTATTATGGTGAGGGACTTCTTGCTGGCAGGCTCCTCTGCATAAGTCCCAAGGCGGGAAAGGCATCACAAGGTGAGGGGGGATGAGTGTGACCACTCGAGTCTCTACCTTTTTTAAGAGACCAAAAGTTCCAATCCTAAGATAACCAGTTAATAAATTAAAGAATTAAACCATTGAATTGTTACTCCATAAGTGAATTAATTCATTCATAAGGACAGAGCCCCCGTGACCCATTTATCTCTTAAAGACCTTACCTTGCAATACTGCCACCTTGAGGATTAAGTTTCAACAGGAGCTTTGGAGTAGGCAAACATTCAAACCATAGCAGGATCCAAGCACTTAATTGGAAACATTTCTCACTTTTAGTAATTATTTTCTTTTTCTTTTTTTCAACCTTTTTTCTTTTCTTTTTCTTTTTTACTTTCTTTTCTTTTCTTTCTTTCTTTATTTTTTTGAGACAGAGTCTCACTATGTCACCCTCGGTAGAGTGCCGTAGCATCCCAGCTCACAGCAACCTCTAACTCTTGGGCTTAAGCGATTCTCTTTACCTCAGCCTCCCAAGTAGCTGGGACTATAGGCACCCACCACAATGCCCTGATTTTTTTTATTGCAGTTGTAATTGTTGTTAAGCTGTCTCAGGCTGGGTTTGAATCTGCCAGCCTCTCAGTGCATGTGGTCGGCACAGTAACCCCTGAGCTACAAGCGCCGAGCTTTAGTAATTATTTTCTAAACAAACTCAATTAAGTGTATACTTCTCTACAAGGGTGCAGGTGAAACTTACTAAATGCAGAATATAAATGTCTTCACACGAAAACTAAAAAAATGCCATGAAGCCTATGTTAACCAGTTTGATGAAAATACTTTAGATTGTATATGAAACCAGCACATTGTACCCCATGATTGCATTAGTGTATGCAGCTATGATTTAATAAAAAAGAAAAAAAGTGTACACGTCTCTAAGAAAATTGATTCTAATCTAATTCTTTTGAATATTTTTGACATCCCTTCCTACAATACCTACAAATTTGCTTCTCCATAACTATCCTCAACCAAAGTAGTTGAATGGCTGATTATGCTTCGGTTTGATAGTTCATGCCTTGTGATGACTCCTGTGCTTTTGTCTTTAATTAATTTTAATAAAACATATCTATATACATTAATAGAAAATATCATCTAAAATTACTATATATCATTTAAAGTAAGTACACGGCATTCTGACTGTGTAAATGAAATGAAGACAGTCTTGAAATAACATGTTATTTTCCAAAATCTTTGAAACATAATATCATATAATGCTGATGTTAAGTTTATCCCATGCAAAATCAAGAACTTCTACCTCATAAAAATAAAAATAACCTATTCTGGGACTACTAATCGTCATTACAGCATAGGTATAGTTTAACTAAGTAGCAATTAAGCTACTGCTTAATAAATATTGATAGATGTTAATTGGTCCTCTGGGATCATTTTAATCCTCTCTAAAACTTTGGTTTATTTGAACTTTTGATTTTCATCTGGCCATACACATGTAAACTTGAGAAATTCTCATGAAAATTCTTGAGTTAATTCAACAAATGTGTGAATTCAAAATGAAATTTGAAGAATGCATTCCTAATAATGATGACTAGGATTGTATTTATGCTTCTTTTTATTTTCCAAAATTGTATTCAAAACCTTGAAGGTAGTTTGTGAAAATGCATTATTTTAATTTTTTACTGGGTTCTATGTGGTTAATCACCCTTCTCAGGGAAGTATGATATGATTTTAATACCTTTAGCACCTTTATGGAAATATTTCTAAGGTGCAACACGATATATAAATATAGATACGTGTGTAGGCAGATTTGTTTATGTATTTAATATAGATGTATTTACTTGTAATATATATTTTTCAAAAATATTTTCTAATGTGTAAAATATTTGGGGGAATCAAATTTTGTTTTGTATGACTTTAGAATCTTTTAAAATGTAAACACTTAACAAATACTTTTTTATTTACCAAAGATTAAGATTTTTGAAGTATAAAGAAAGTTCATTATTTTGCATATTATATTTACATTTGCATGTATCAATGTAAGTTGTATGTGTCCACTGAAGCCTTAACCATTATAGTCAAACTAAGAAGATTATAGTTTGTAATTTACACATTTGGAAGATATAACAAAAAGTATATAATTTTGATGTAAATATGGATAAAATAACACAAATTTAAAATATTTTCAATATGTTACAATTATTTTTTTTCCTGATGAGAAGACCTGAAAATGCCCTCCTCTTTTAAGTCAACCCTGAATGATCTTTGTAGATGTTATTTCATTTTATCATGTCTCTTTGGGAAAAGAGTTTGAAAACTTTATTTTCTCATATCATATTTCTACATTTCTCCTTTCCATCTCAAGACATATCTGCTAATTTTTTTATTATTTTCGAATTTGTCTGCATTATTACCAGATCTTTTAAAAAGCTAGGGCAAAAAAAAAAAAAAAGTATGGTCTTAAAGCTAAAATCTGGTTTGTGTCTGATTAAGAATATTACATAAAATAAAAACCATTTTCAAATGCTTTTTTTTCCTGAAAGTTCATGTGGAAACAATAGATAAACATATGAAAGCTAAGAAAACATGTTCTACTTATTCATTTTTCAAAATAGTCCTGTGATTTATAAGTAAATTATATATTCAGAGTATTGGGAAGATTATTCTTAGAAAGCTAATTTCTTCTGAACATTGTTACCATAAGTAAATTGGATTCCAATATCTAATTCAAAAATCATAACATGAGATACTTAATGTATTTTTCTGGTTCTTACTACCAGTCAAATGCCTGTGGTCCTGAGTAATATGTTCAAAAATTTGTCAGCCCTGTGAGAAACTAACCAAGTGGCCCCTTACCTTGAAGTCTGTCTCTTTGAGCATGGTGACCTCTCCCTATCTCTACTACTCTAGTTTCTGGCCATCATGAAAGATGGAAATTCTCAGTCTTAATTAATCAGGGCAAGCATGACAAGCACTGCTCATAGGAATACGATAAAGTCTGAAAAAAATTAGAACAGATACATCTATCTAGTTCCTGAATTTGTAGTCTTAAGTATTAGTGTATATGTTTAGAACAAAAAATATAAATAACTGTGGCAAAACAAAAGAATAATTTGCAGATTATATCAGTTTTTAACAATTTCTTCACATTTGATAGATTTTAATATTAAATATAGTATATTATCTCCAAAAGTTTAGAACAGAAAAATGTATATAATTATTTTCTTCTTACATATTGATCCAGAAAAACTAAGAAAAGATCCACCACTAGGTGTCTAAGTTCCAGACATCTCTTTCATCTAATTCTTGTGAAAATGCTATTACGTAGCCATTGGAAGATGCACTTAATATTTAAAAAATTAAAACTCTATAGGTATTATATTCTATTAACTGTCTTGATAATTCTCCACAGCAATATTTTCCCTTCTACAATTTTAAGTAAAGTACAGAAAGTAAAAACAAGAAAATGACAAACTCATTATGAATAGGAATGCCCAATATCATTTTATTAGCTGTGTGAATTTATTCTACTCAGGTAGAAAACAGACTTCTCAAATTTGACCTTTCTAGTGTTGCATGAGTGTGTATTGGCTACTTTTGTACTGCTATAACAGAATACCACAGACAAATTCTGGGCAATTCTTAAAGAATGCAGAATAGTAATTCATTCTCTCACAAGGCACAGCCTTCAGAAAGTCTGGAAATTCTGATATCAAGGCTTTGGAATTTGGTCTGGTGAGAGTGTTCTTGTTGCACACTACCATGGAAGAAGAGCGAGAGACAGACTGAAGCCTGTGTCCCATGAGGCAGAAGATCAGAAAAGAGAGAACCCACTCCAGCATGCCCATTTTATACTGGCAGTAATTGTCCAGGAGAGTGGAGCACTTGTAACGTAAAAACGCCTTCCCCAATCGTGTTTTTACATTACAAGCACTCCACTTTCCTGGATGATTCTATAATTCCTCTACTAGGTATATATCCAGAAGACCAAAAATCACATTATAACAAAGATATTTGTACCAGAATGTTTATTGCAGCCCAATTCATAATTGCTTAGTCATGGAAGAAGCCCAAGTGCCCATCGACCCACGAATGGATTAATAAATTGTGGTACATGTACACCATGGAATACTATGCAGTCTTAAAGAAAGATGGAGACTTGACCTCTTTCATGTTTACATGAATGGAGCTGGAACATATTCTTCTTAGCAAGGTATCCCAAGAATGGAAGAAAAAGTATTCAATGTACTCAGCCCTACTATGAAACTAATTCATAGCTTTCATATGAAGGCTATAACCCAATTATAGCACAAGAATATGGAGAAAGAGGCAAGGGAGGGGAGGGGAGGGGGGAAGAGAGGAGGAGAGAGGATAGGTGGAGAGAGGGTAATTGGTGGGACCACACCTAGGGTACATCTTAGAAGGGTACAGGTGAAACTTACTAAATGCAGAACACAAATGTCATAACACAATAACTAAGAAAATGCCATGAAAGCTATTTTAAACACTTTGATGAAAATATTTCAGATTGTATATGAAACTAGCACATTGTACTCCATGATTTCATTAAGGTGCACAGCTATGATTTAATATATATAAATAAATAAATAAATAAATAAATAAATAAATAAATAAAAATACCTTCCCAAAGGTGTTCTATCTCCCAAAACTGTTGCACTGGGATTCAATTTACAACACAAGAATTTTGGCTAACACATTAAGACCAAAACACCACAATAGTGTATATTGTTTCAAGTTTGTGTGTATGTGTGTGTGTATATTCATATGGAGAGAAAGAGAGAAAGATCAAAACAAAAATAAGTATATAGTATATTTCCTTTGGGGGCAATAACTTCTGGAAATTGAAACTTGTTTTACTAGACTGGGACGGGGTGGTTCTGGATTGCAGCTAATATTTACAATTGAATTTTGAATTCATGGTGCTTAATCGTGCTTATTCCTATCATGGCATGAGAAACAATAAATAATAAGTACTTTTTATTTTTTCTGCAGTTTTTGGCTGAGGCCATGTTTGAACCAACCAAACATAGGCTGGGTGGCTCTGGCATATGGGGTTGGCTCCTTACTCTGAGCCATAGGTGCCATCCAATAATAAATACTTTTGATTTATAATAATGAGCAATGGGATAAGGGGAATGACACTTCATAATGGAGGAGAGGGGCAGAAAATATGCAATATTTTTAAACAATACTATGAAACTGGAGTTATTTAATGTAAGAACATAGAATTGTAAAGTTCAATGGCTTGTGCACTACTTCAGTATTCTCAGTTAACTTACTATAGGACTCTAAAACACTCAAGAAAAATTTAGAACATATCATCCACATTCATTTTAACAAAGAAGAAATGAAATGTGCAATATATTTGGGACGATCTCGTTATTGGAATTGTTAAAAATTTATTGTAAAAGTCTTCACATTTAAATTTATAAGTCTTAGCTACAATGAAAATTCCATCCATTATTTATCTTCTTATTTATTCAAAAACATTTTTATTGAGCACTTACTACTTTGTGGTGGATCATGTTCAAGGTGATAGGAATTTAACAATTAAAAAAAAGTAAGTGGATAGGATACAGTGTTCCAGGCCTATAATACCAGCATTCTGGGGTGGGGGTGCAGAGGCAGGTAGAGTTCAGGAGT
>CAUYRH010043709.1:0-10290 GCA_963574655.1 Perodicticus potto | reverse complement strand
CCCACCTCCATCCAGGTTAATACAAAAGATATAAAGTCTCCATCTTTTGTAATGATTGAATAGTATTCTATGGTATACATATACCATAGCTTGTTAATCCATTCCTGGGTTTGGTGTGCATTTGGTTGTTTCCATGTTTTGGCAATTGAAAATTGAGTTGCTATACAGTCTAGTGCAAATGTCCTTATGATACAATGATTTATTTTCTTCTGGGTAGACGCCTAGTAATGGAATTGCAGGCTCAAATGGGATGCCTAATTTGAGTTCTCTGAGGATTCTCTATACTTCGTTCCAAAAATGTAATATTAGTTTGCAGTCCCAATAGTAGTGTAAAAGTATTCCCTTCTCTCCACATCCATGCCAGCATCTGCAGCTTTGAGACTTTGTGATATGGGCCATTCTCACTGGGGTTAGGTGATATCTCAGAGTGGTTTTGATTTCATTTCTCTGATGATCAGGGATGATGAGCATTTTTTCAAATGTTTGTTAGTCATTCATGTCTCTGTTTTGTTCAGAACCCAACAGAAGGTTCATATCTCTTGCCCAGAGGTAGATGGGATCGTTTACTCTTTTTCTGTTGATTAATTTGAGTTCTCTGTAGATTCTAGTTACCAACCCTTTGTCAGATTCATATCCTGCAAATATCTTTTCCCATTTTGAAGGCTGTCTTTTCGCTTTATTTGTTGTGTCCTTAACTGTGCAGAAGCTTTACAGCTGAATTAAATCCCATTTGTTAATTTTTGCTGTTGTTGTGATGGCCGTTGAAGTATTTGCCATAAAATCTTTCCCCAGTCCAATGCCATCAAGCGTTTTCCCCACACTTTCTTCTAAGATTTTTATCATTTCATGTCTTAGATTTAAGTCTCTTATCCATCTTGAGTCTATTTTTGTAAGAAGTGAAAGGTGTGGGTCAAGTTTCTTTATACCCAGAATTTGACAATGTGAAGGAAATGGACCAATACCTTGAATCACATCATTTTCCTCTACTTCATCAGGAAGAAACAGATCTCTTGAACAGACCAATTTCAAGCACTGAGATCAAAGAAACGATAAAAAAAAAAACAAAAAACTTCCAACCAAAAAAAAAAAAAAAAGCCCAGGACCAGATGGCTTCACAACAGAATTCTGTCACAACTACAAAGATGAGCATGTACCTCTACTGCAGAACTGATTCCAAAACATTGAGAAGGAGGGAACCTTCCCCCACACATTCTATGAAGCAAACATCACCTTGATTCCAAAACCAGGAACAGACCCAACCAAATAGGAGCTATACAGACCAATTACATTAATGAGTATCAATACAAAAATCCTCATCTAAATCTTAGCTAATAGATTGCAGCTACTCACTAAAAAAAATATACATCATTATCAAACAGGCATCATCAAAGAGATGCAAGGCTGGTTTAGCATACACAAATCCATAAATGTGTAATACGTCATATCAATAGAAGCAAAACAAAGACCATATGATCCTTTCAATACATGTAGAAAAACCATTTAACAAAATTCAGCATCCTTTTTAACAAGAACGCTTGAGAAAATAAGCATGGATGGCACATTTCTTAAGCTGATTGAAGCCATCTATGACAAACCCACAGCCAACATTATCCCGAATGGTGTAAAACTGAAAGCTTTTCCACTTAGACCTGGAACCAGACAAGGATGTCCACTATCACCACTATTATTCAACATAGTTTTGGAAGTTCTAGCCAATGCAATCAAGCAAGAGAAGGATATAAAGGGCATCCAAATGGGGCTAGAAAAGGTCAAATTCTCCCTCTTTGCTGATGATATGATCTTACACTTAGAAAATCCCAAAGACTCAATAACGAAACTCCTGAAAGTGATCAGGAAATACAATAATGTCTCAGGGTATAAAATCAATGTCCACAGTCAGTAGCCTCTCTATATGCCAATAACAGCCAACATGAGAAGCATATCAAGGACACAATTCCCTTCATCGTAGCTTCCAAGAAGAATATATATTTAATATATCTAACAAAAAAAGTGGAAGATCATTTCAAGGAGAATTATAAAACCCTAACAAAAGAAATTGCAGAAGACACTAACAAGTGGAAGAACATACCATGTTCTGACTGGGAAGAATCAACACCATCAAAATGTCTAGTCTACCCAAAGCAATCCACAGAGTCAGTGCAATCTCCATTAAAATACCAACATCATACTTTGAAAAACTAAAAAAAAAAAAAAATTGTACTTCATTTTGTATGGAACCAACCAACCAAATAAACCCATAGAGCCAAGGCCATTCTTAGTAATAAAAACAAAGGTGGAGGCATCACCCTACTAGACTTCAGGCTGTACTACAAGGCCATAGTGATCAAAACAGCATGGTATTGGCACAAAAATAGAGACATAGACATATGGAACAAAATAGAAACCCAGGAGATGAAACCAGTCTCTATCTGCCATCTTATCTTTGATAAACCAAACAAAAGCATATAAGGGGAAAAGAATCCCTATTCAACAAATGGTGCTGGGAGAACTGGATAACCACATGTAGAAAACTAAAACATTTCAGGTTTTTGATGATCACTCTTTTCATGGTTTATCTTTTCCTTCCATTTATTTTCAACCTTTCATATAGATCTGTAAATATCTTTACATTTAAAATGTAAATGTAGAGAATGTGTGTGTGGGGGTGTGTGTGGTTAGAAAGTGTGAGGAATTTGAGACATTACAGGGATTTTTTGCACTGTTATTTATAGATAAATAAATGATCACTACATGGCTGGGTTGGGAAAATATATATATATATACTCACAGCAAAATTCACAGCCAGAGCATCCTTTCAATTCAGGCTTCCAGTCCCAGCCCCCCAGCCAGTAACCTCATAATGTGACACGTGCTGACTGTCAGATGTCGAAATGTCATGTGTGAATAGGGCTTTCATTCAAAAGGCTAGGGATAAAGGGGAAAAACGTTTTCAGTGATTATAAAGGGCAAAGAGGCCATTCACTTTCTGTCTTTCTTTAAAGGAGTCTTCCTGAAGTAGGGAAAAATCCTTAATTTTGCCCTTTGTTATATAAATATATCTCCCTAGGGCTCTGATAAGGCCATTGCCTGCAGCTATTAAAACCTAGTTCCCAAGGGTCTGGGTTTTATCTTTTTTTGAAATGTAAAACCCTGGGAAAATAACTCTTTAAAAGAGTTCCCAGAGGTCAATAACTTAGGTGCTCATCCCAGAAAATATAATTGATTGGCTCCTGGAGACAGAAGAGAAAGTGAGTTCATCTTTTAAATGAGGGCACTTGGCTTTCATTGGGAAAACAAAAGGCTACAGATTTAGCTCTTAACATGTGAGAACACATTCCGGGGAATTCAGAGCACACACTCTCTCAGAGTGTGCGTTTTTCACAGCTCCCTAGATTGTGCCTTACAGAACAGCTAAGCATTCCAAGGAAAGATTTTTTTTTTCATGGTATTGTAGAGCCTTTTAAAAAGACTACACTCTGAAAAATTCTGCCTTTTAATCAGATTGTTAATATTTGATGTAATCTTCACAATGATTCAGATCTACCATTTTTAAATATACTACTTGCTTGTCCTAGGAATTACAACTTTCATTCTTCACTTTTCATAGTTCAGTTATAGTTAATACACAATTTCATGAGAAAATTCATGAAAATGTTAACATCTTACAACCATCTCTCTCATTCTCAGTTATAATTAATACACTATTTCATGAGAAAATTCATGAAAATGTTGACATCTTGCCACCATCTCTCTCATTCTTTGCATATATGAAGATGCTTAAATGTATCACACATACCTTTGTGAACCAAAGTAAAATCCTAAGTTCCCTGCTGAGAGAATGGAGCCCTCTCGGCAGCAGAAACACAGAGAAACCTTCAAACTGAATTCCCACCCTTGACAGGACGGCGGCGTGGACGTGCCACCTTGCACTCTCTCCCGTGGAAGGGCCACCAGGCTTCCCCTGGCCCCTCCAAGGGCTAAACAGAAACCAATCTCTTGATCTAGGTCAAGTTTCTTTCCTGATAAGAGATTACCAACCATGGAGTAGGTTTAACCAGTTTAAGGAACCTGCTCGGAGAAGGTTTTGTGTCCTTGCTTCACCTTTGTGACGTCGAAAGCAGCCGTTTCTGAACACAGACCCATAAAAGGGCAGAAAGCAAGACTGTACAGATGTAAGTTTCCCTTTTCATAAATATTCATGATTCTTACTATAGCTTGTTGAAGAGTCATATTTGTCCATTCTGCTCAGTATAAATTCCTGTTCCCATTGTCCTTACCTCAAATCACTTGTTCCTAGCTCTGGCTGGGACTGTGTTTTCCAGCCTGTTGGAATGGTTACTCATAGGCTGGAACCCTACATGAGAAACACCCTCACTATAAACCTTACCAGATAAAATTATAATTCTTCTTTTATATAATCATTTTTTTAACTGAGAGAAAATAAACAAAAGGAAAAAAAACTGCCTTTTATATTTACTAGGTATTTAACTTTTACTATGCTTGCTTTTATTAAGTATCTGAATATAGACCTGAGGTAAATTTCCTTTAGCTTGAAGAACTTCCTTTGGCTTTTCTTGTAATACAGGTCTGCTGGAGATAAATGTTTTTAGCTTAATTTAAAATATCTTTGTTATTCCTTTATTCTTAAAAAAACACTTATTATAGAATTCTAGGTTGATTTGTGTGTGTGTGTGTGTGTTTGAAAGACATGTTTATTTACTTCTAGACTCCATGGTTTCTGGTGAAAAGTCAACCATTAAATGGATTCTTGTTGCCATGTCTGTGAGATTCCAATTGGCTCCTGTAGCTTCTAAGAGATAATAAGCTTTTAAAACTTCATGATGTTTTTCAGGATGGATTCCTTTGTATTTATCCTATTTCATGTTTGATTAGCATGTTTCTGCAAGTTTCTTTGTTTTATTAAATTTGGGAGACACCAGGTAATTGTTTCTTCATTTGTATATATTTTCTGTGCTATACTCTTTTCTGTTATTAAAATTAAATAATGGTGAACATTTGGATATCATCTAACAGTTGCTTAGGCTCATTTTACTTTTTTTTCAGTATTTATTATCTGTATTCTTCACTTTAGTTGATTTCTATTGATATAACTTAAAGTTCACGTTCTCTCTATTCTGAAAGTTCATTCAACTGTTTCGTTCACTCAGTGATTTTTTTTTTTAATTTTCAGAAATTGTACTTTTCAGTTCAAGAGTTATCTGCTGATGTGAAGATTTCCTATTATTCTGCTGAGAATTTTATGTAATAAGACATGTTTTGGTATATTACCAAACATGTAAATAAGTGTTGCGTTTTTTAACATTGAGGACAATTAATAATAGTCCTCTTAAAATTTTGTCTATTAATTCTAACCTGTGGTTCATATTTGGGTCAAAAGAGTTGATTTTCTCTTCTCTGGAATATATGCTATTTTCTTGTTCTTTTGTATGTCAGGTAATTTTAGATTATATTTTGGCTATTATAATATGAATGTTAAATAATGGAGGTTCTAGGTCTTAATTTTCTCTGTTCTTTTCTCTTGTTATAGAAGACAATTTTGTTTTCTTTTCTTTCTTTCTTTTCTTTTTTTTTTTTGGTGGGATTGAACGAAAAAATCTGTTTTTCCTTGGAGGTTGCTCCTACATAATCTCATATTTTTGTTATTATCTAAACTGTTTTGAGTGTGTTTTGCACATGTCTGGTTAGAGCATTTGTAGAACATGTATACAGATGAAATCTTGACATTCCCCATCCTTTTAAAATTTTCTCTATTATCTTCACAAATCCTGGCTTTCTGGTTTCAATTTTTAAATTTTTTACATCAAAGATAATGTGTTTTGGTTTTTTTTTCATGTGTGCTCTTGTCACAACTATGTGAAATGTTGTGATATCATAAGACCTAGTCTAACACGCACAGCACCAGTAACTGACAGATTACCCCCCCACCTATACTTCTCCAAGTAAACAAGAGCTCTGCAATCGATCTGCCTACTTCTTATACCCTCAGATACCTTTAAATAGTTGATTTTTGTATTGGGTCCATGTTTTATGATTTTCTTAAAGGAGTTTGTCCATTCAATTCTTATTTTCAAACCCGGAAGCAAAAATTTTATTCCTTTTCTGCTTGATGCAACATCCAAAATAAACCCAGGTTTTCTTCTTATCGGAAGCTCTCAAGAAACTTGTTTCAGAAGACGAAACTTGTAAAACTATGCTTTTGATATTTATCCTAATTTTAAAAACTTACATCATTTCTATTACACAAATTTCCCCAAACACTGTATCTATTTGTGTAAAGAAGATCCGCGGAAGAAATTTTTGCTTGAAAAATTATTTTCTACTTTTTCACCTTATAGCAATTGTGAAGTTCTGTTTTTACTCCTTTGTCATTGTTCAGTCACTAACCATCATTTGATGATTGATAAATATTTCCCGTAATTGCTAAATTATGAAATGAAAGAATGAACAAAGAAGACCAAACTCTGATTATATTTTTGAACCTAGTTTCACAAACAGATTTGTAAGCAAATAAATTATATAACAGTTAAAAAGTTGCTATTAAAATAAATATCAATAAAGTCAGAGAAGAGGAGGGAATTACCACTATTGCTATAAGGTGAGAAGCAGAGGCATATGGATGAGAATGATATTTGAAGTAGGTCTTGAAACATGGCTTGATGTTTTCTAGAGGACATTTGTGTGGCAAAGGGCTTTCCAGGCAGAAATGACAGTAAATACAAATAATCATGTTTCCATATGCTACCCTTGTTTTTCTCCGTGGTTTCCTTTTTTGAGCAAAAATTCAGATAGTCAGCATATTAAAATTTGTATTTTGAAAAATACTCGTCTTTTTCTTTTGCAAAATAAATCTCTTTGTATGTTTGTGTATGTGTGTGTCAGTGTATGAAAGAAGGTAATGATAATTCTAAACACAACATGGAAAACAAATTAGGGAAGGGAAAATTATGGCAAAGAAGACAATCTAATATTTTAGTAGAGTGGCCTTAGTGATCTGAACCATATCAACTGTCGTGAGCAATTGAGCTTGAGACTGCAGGGAAAAATATAGCAAGTGGAAGTGACTTGACTTGGCAGTTAATTTAAGTAAAACAAGATGTGCATAGGAAATATTAGTAAGTAAGGCTATAAAATTTTACTTATTTATTTACTAATTTCAAAGAAGAAAGTAATTTTCAAGATGGAGGAATCATTTTCATTTAGTCGTCATTGAGCTTGATGTATATGTGGTAAATTACGACTTACATCTGTTAGGAAGACTAAGAAGACAAAATAGTCTGCTTTTTATTTCTTTATTTTTATTTTTGTTAATTTTACCATTTTATTTCTTTCCTATCCTTAACTTGCCTTAATTCTTCAAGTGTTTCTTAAGCCCTGTCGGTTCTGTCCTCCCACCCCTTTGTAAGTCCTTGTGAAAGCTTCCTGGCAAAATGCAGAAAATGTATTTTTATTTAATACAATGTATGTTTAACAACTCATCTTTTTTTTCTTGATTTACTAATTGACTTCACATAAAGTTCTACATAATTTTCATATTGTATAACTTAATTTTGGACTGAATGACAGAATGATTACCACATTTCTAAGGTTGCTTAAATTATTCCATAGCCACAGTGTTTGTTATATTTTCTTCTCTAGAGAAATTACTCACTTTCAATTTGAAGGGTATTTGTTACAATATTAGTGTGAGATGTTTAACCTCTCTTTCATATATGAAATAACCGAGAGTCCACATTTTTCACAACTTGTCAAAGGCAAGTCTAGATGAGGTCTCTGAGGACCACATTAACTTGATTTCCTTTGCATCCTACTTTCTCTCAGGCCAACATGTAGATTGTGCTTCACTGTTTATTATATTTTTTCTTTGGTGTTGGATAGTAATAACCATGAACATTCCTGAATATACAAAATGACAACCTGATCATAGGAGTGGATATTTTTGTCAAATTCATTTCTTTAAATAAATAAGTCAAATGTAATCTAGAAATCTTTATGATAGATTTGAAAACCTACCTAGGAAGAAAAAATATTATATAGAGAATGGGGACTGAAGACCCCATTATTGGCAAAAGAAAACACCTCCAGAAAAGAGGAAAAACAGAGAAATAAGTTGAGCAAGGTGGAATAAAAATAGTTTAGTCATCTTACTTTTAAACTAGCAGCTAAATTACTTGTCTGAGCAGTTCCTGCTTTTACTAGATAGAAGCCTGGCCTGTAAGGGATACAGCTTGCAGACACCCCTGCTGTGATCTGCAAACACTCCAAACAACAATAGCCTTAACAGGAGTACGTGCAAGGCTTGGGAAGGAACATTTACAATGTTTTCCCTTGCCCAGTCAACAGTCAAAGCAAACACCCATTGTGCAGATTTGGATTATGGCCAGGGCAGAGATAAAGGGAACAGCTTGAGCCCTGAAATATGGGCAGGAGAGCTTGTACCCTAATCTTGGAGGAAACACCTTTGGGAGGAGAGCAGAAGAAAATTCCTCTCTTCCGAGCTTCTCTCTCCCCACTTGAAATCTGTCCCTCTACCAGGAGCTTTGGTGTTTTCTGTATTCTTTTCTGTAAATCAATTCTGTCTTACCACGGGGGTGGGGAGGAAATAATGTAATGAAGAATAATAAAATACATGTATTTAAAAAAAAAAAGAAAAAAAGAAAATTCCTCTCTTCCACTGGTTCTTCAGAGGAGCCTGACATCGTCACTTCTGCTCCACAGAGAAACTTGAGGGGCCTAACTTCCCCCAAGGAATCTGTGTGTGAGCACAGACAGGAGGCTGCCTCACACAAGGCTCGGGCTTTGGATTGCCCAAGGCTGCTAATACCCTTAAAGTCAATGATTATAGATAGAATAAGAACTAATATGCTTACTCAGAGAAACGGCTGACATTTTTATTTCCTTCTTCAGTTACCCTCACCACTAAATGAAAAAATAGCCTTCAATAAAAGCTGGGTGGAACAAACACTCAGGACCATGTGCTGGAGCCCCACAAGTTAGCAATGATCCCCTGTGTCCCCTCTTGGAAAACTCTAATCTGCAGGCCCTATCTTGTTATCTCTTGTCACTTTTAACTTTATTTTTCTTCAGTTGATAGCCTCCAGGTCCACAGGTCTTAAAAGTCCCTGGCAAACTATCACCTGATTTGCTGTAATCATGACACAGGTACATTAATAATTTCTCATATCTGATGCCTAAACATAGCACAATAGATAAAATTTTCATGTTGTAATTTTCAATTTGTGGCCATGGCTGAAACTTAGTAAACTTCAATTCATACTGTAAAAATTTGAGAATGTAAAAAAATGTCCAATTCCTGGCTCAGCACCTATAGTTCAGTGGTTGGCATGCCAGCCACATACACCAGGGATGGCAGGACGGAAACCGGCCCAGCCTGCAAAAACAACAATGACAACTGCAAAAAAAGGGGGGACTGGGCGTTGTGGCAGGCACCTTGTGGTCCCAGCTGCTTGGGAGCCTGAGCAAAGGAATCACATAGGCACAAGGGTTTGAGGTTGCTGTGAGCTGTGATGCCACAGTACCCTACCGAGGGTGACATCGTGAGACTCTATCTCAAAAAAAAAAAAAAAATTTCCAATTCCTTTGTTCCTTTGGTTTTTCAAATTCTGAGTAGGAAACAGGTCTATTTAGCAATATAAATATTATTCAATAAGCAGCATGCATTACTTTGTGACTGCTTATAGGTTTACATCAAGTTAATGCCCAGAAATTCAATTCAATTATTATAATTTAAAAGGAGACATTCCTCTAATAATGTAACAGTGAAGATTCTGGGTAAAATACACTGTAATATTTATGGTCATTTACTCAATATTCCACTAACTTTAGATGACATTACTTCTACATTTTGCAGTATGACACAAAAGTAAACTCAATGAAGCAGCTATTTCTCTATTAGTGGAAGTTAATAAAATACTTTACTAAGTAATCATTTATATTAAGGTTGTCCTTCATAAACTACTGGTGCTATATATTTTTAGTGTTTCCTTCAACTCTTATGATATGCAAATATAATCATTATGCCATTTTACTGAAGTGTTCAGCATGTTTCTGCACCTGCTAAATTGGCGAAAATGAATTGTGATAGCATGCAATATTAATATGAAATGCCAGGAAAATTGCTCACATAATACAACTTTCATATAATAGAATTTAAAAAACTCAATTTTGCTCTTACAAACCTCTTAGTTGTGCACATAAGCAGAAAGATGAGATAGTAAGTGTTCTATCTCTTTTGAAAATGGCCATTCTCTC
>CAUYRH010043708.1:0-68455 GCA_963574655.1 Perodicticus potto | reverse complement strand
CTGCTTCAATTGCCTGGGGAGTCCTCCTCATAAAATATTCACCCAAGCCAATTCCTTCAAGAGTTTCCCCTGCACTTTCTTCTAATATTTTGATAGTTTCATGTCTTAAGTTTAAATCTTTAATCCAGTGAGAGTCTACCTTGGTTAATGGTGAGAGGTGTGGGTCCAGTTTTAGTCTTCTACAGGTCGCCAGCCAGTTCACCCAGCACCCAGTTTGCCAAATAGGGAGTCTTTTCCCCACTGACTGTTTTTAATTGGCTTGTCAAAGATCAAGTAACGGTAAGTAGCAGGATTCATCTCTTGATTCTCTATTCTGTTCCAAACATCTACCCTTCTGTTTTTATGCCAGTACCATGCTGTTTTGATCACTATCGGTTTATAGTAGAGTCAGGTTTCTGGTGCGTCAGGTAAGGGGGGACGGGTGCCCTGGAAACTCAGAATGGTGGAAAACTTTAGTTCAGTTTTTCTGCCTGAAGCTTGGTTTCTTGAAGTCGCAGCTTGCCTCAGAGGTGACCTGCAATTATAACCTCTCTCTCTCTCTCTCTCTCTCTCTCTCTCTCTCTCGGCTGGGCTCCCAGTCTTCAGCTCAATTGGGCAGTTTCTGGAGGTTATCTTTCCTTTTGGACAGGAGCCTCTGTCGAAAGCTGCTTCTAGTTGGCCATCTTGTCCCTCCCCGTTTTTGCTTCTATTGATACGGTGTATTATATTTATGGATTTCTGTATCTTTTTTTCCAGAGTCTCACTACGTTGCCCTTGGTAGAGTGCCATGGCATCACAGCTCATAGCAACCTCAAACACTTGAGCTTAAGCAATTCTCTTGCATCAGCCTCCCAAGTAGCTAGGGCTACAGGTGCCCACCACAACGCCTGGATGTTTTTTTAATTCTAATTGTCATTGTTGTTTAGCAGGCCTGGGCCAGGTTCAAACCTGCCAACCCTGGTGTATGTGGCCAGTGCCCTAAACACTCAGCTATGGACACTAAGCCAGGATTTCCATATGTTAAACCAACCTTGTATCTATGTAATGAAGCCTACTTGATCATTGATGTACAATTTTTTAAATGTGTAGCTGTACTCTACTTGCTAAGATTTTACTGAGTAGTTTTGCATGTATATTCATTAATAAAACTGGTCTGTAGTTCTCCTTTTTAGTTGGGTCCTTTCATGATTTTGGTAACAGGGTCATGTTTGCTCCATAGAATGTGATGGGGAAGGTCCATTCCTTCTCAATGTTTTGGAATAGGTTCTGTAGTATAGGTACAAGCTCATCTTTGGAAGTGTGATAGAATTCTGATATAAAGTCATCTGGTTGAGGGTTTGTTTTGGTTGGAAGATTTTTTTATTGTTTTTTCAATTTTAGTGCTCAATATTGGTCCATTCAACAGATCAATTTCTTCCTGGTTAAGTCTAGGGAGACAGTGTGATTCTAGGTATTGGTTTATTTCCTCCACATTGTCAAATTCATGGGCATAGAGATTTTGTAGTACAGAGATAATCTCTTGTATCTCTGTGGTATCTGTTGTATTTCCCTTTTTTTAGGTTATTAGACATCTTACTTTTCTGTTTCCAGTTAATCTGGTCAAAGGTTTATTGATTTTTGTTTATCTTTCAAATTTTTGTTTCATTAAGTTTCTGAATGATTCTTTTGTTTTCAATTTCATTTATTTCTGATTTCATTTTGGTTATTTCTTTTCTTCTGCTAGGTTTAGGATTGGATTGGTCTTCCTTTTCCATTTCCTTGAGATGATTCATTAGGTTGTTAATGTGTTCTTTCTGGTTTTTTTTTTTTTTTTGATGTAGGCATCTAACGAGATAAATTTCCCTATTAGGACTAATTTTGCAGCATCCATAGGTTTGGGTAAGTTTTAGCTTTGGGTTGTTATATTTGAGAAATTTAGTGATTTCTTCCTTTATCTCCTCCTTGACCCAACTGTCATTCAGCATAAGGTTGTTTAGTTTTCATGCCTTTGTGTGAGGATGAAAATTTCTGCTGGACTTGAGTTTAACCTTTATTGCCTTGGTGTCTGAAAAGATATAAGGTAAAATTTCAGTTCATTTAATTTTGCTGAGGTTCTGATTTGCATCCTAGGATATGATCTATTTTGGAGTATGTTCCACGGAGACGAATATATATTCATTAGGTTTGAGATGGTATGTTCTGTATATGTCTATTAAGCCCAATTGTTCTAAGGTCACATTTAAGTTCCCTTGTTTCTTTGTTTAGTTTTTGTTTAGAGGATCTGTCTAGTTCTGTCAGAGAGGTGTTAAAGTCCCTGGCTATTGTGGTGTTATAGGATATCATATTGTTCAGACCAATTAAGGTCCATTTCATAAATCTGGGAGCATTTAAGTTGAGTGCACAAATATTTAGCATTGAAATGTCTTCTTGTCTTACTTCCTTGACCAGAATGAAGTGACTATCTTTGCCTTCCTGAACTTTAGTTGCTTTAAATCCACTTGTATCTGAAAATAAGATTTCTTATTTTCTTCTGATTTCTATTTGCCTGAAATAGTTTTCCAACTGTTCACCCTGAATCTTGTTTTGTCCTTTAAGATTAGGTGTGTTTCCTGGAGACAGATATAGATTGCTTGTACTTCTTTTTTTTTTTTTTTTTTAATCCAATCAGCCAGCCTGTGCCTCTTCAGTGAGGAATTTAAGCCATTTGTATTTATGGAGAGAATTGATATGTATGGTGGAGTTCTATTCACCTTATTTCGTGAAAATCCATTACTTTGTTTTATCCTATGCATATTGTGGAAACTAGATTTTGTCCTTTAGTTTGTGGACATTTATTTTTCTGGTGGTCCATTGTGATGGTCAGTGTGGAAAACAGGTCTGAGTATTTCCTGTAGCGCTGGTCTTATTTTGGTGAATTTCCTCAATGTTTGCATGTCAGTAAAAGATTTGATTTCTACACTGATTTTGAAGATTAGTTTAGCTGAATAACAAATTCTGGGTAAACATTGTTTTGTTTGAGAAAGTTAAGGGGCTCGGTGCCTGTGGCTCAACGGGCTAAGGCACCAGCCACATACACCTGAGCTGGCGGGTTCAAATCCAGCCCAAGCCCACCAAACAACAATGATGGTTGCAACCAAAAAATGGCCGGGCATTGTGGCGGCCACCTGTAGTCCCAGCTACTTGGGAGGCGGAGGCAGAAGACTCGCTTGAGCCCAGGAATTGGAGGTTGCTTTGAGCTGTGATGCCACGGCACTCTAACCAGGGTGACAGCTTGAGGCTCTGTGTCCAAAAAAAAAAAAAAAAAAGAAGGTGGTTAAGGGTAGATGACCACTCTTTTCTCACTTGAAAAGTTTCAGCTGAAAAGTCCACTGATACCCTGATTGATCTTCCCCTATAAGTCAATTGGTGCTTACTTTGGGATGCTTCCAGAATTTTCTTTCATTTTGACTTTGGACAGGTTCATCGTAATGTTTTTTGGAGATACTCTGCCTATATTGAGATGACCCAGGGTTTGATATCCCTTTAGAAAGATTATGTCAGAATATTCGGTGATGCTTGGGAAATTTTCCTTTCTGATATCCTCCAGTAGGGCTTCCATTCCTTTGGGTCATTCTGCTTCTCCTTCAGAGATACTTACAATTTGTATGTTTGAGCACTTCATGAAGTCCCATAATTCTCTATGTGATCACTCTGCAACTTCTTTCTTCTTTTCTGCCTCTTTAACTTCCTGTGTTAGCACAACAGCCTTATTCTCTAGCTCTGAGATTCTTTCTTCTCCATGGTGTAATCTGTTATTGATACTTTCTACTGCATCTGTAAGTTTCCTGATTGACTCTTTCAATTCCTTAAGCTCTGATATATCCTGCCTCATTTCTTCATGTCTTTCATTTATTATTTGGGTCAGTTTCTGCATTTTCTTTTGTTGATTTTCCACTTTTCTTCAATTCCCTTCAGTGTTTTTGCCATCCATACTTTACATTTCCTTTCTATCATTTCCAAAATTTCTTTGTAGGTGGTAGCTACCTCATGATCCCTTGGTGGTGGGGTTAGATCTGTTCTGGTTTTTCATGTTGCCAGAATTTTTCTCTTGGTTCCTCCTCATGTATGTTTTCTTCTTATACACTTCCTTCCCCTACTTTTTCCTGTCACTTCCTCCTCTAAATTAAATTATCTTGTCTCTATGCTTATGTGTGGAAGTGTCCTTTTGGTATAGGGCTAAAGGAAGAGAAGAGTAAAGAGTGAGAAGAGAGAAAAAGAAGAAAAAGATAAAGAAAGAGAGATAAAGTGGTGTGAAAGGGAAAAAATGAAAAAAAAAAAAGAGAGGAAAAAGGACAGAAAGGGAGAGACAAGTCAAACAGTGGTGTTTGGCAGGATCCTTTGACCCACACTCACAATTACAGGACTCTGGGGAGCTGGGTTGGGTGGGTCCCTTGAGGTCAGGAGCTCCTTACCAGCCTGAGCAAAAGCAAGACCCTCACCTCACCAAATATAGAAAAAAAATCACCACTATGTTGCAATGGGGACCTACCAATACCTTCTTCCCAAAGGCCAAAGCAAGAAGGACACCCTAAACTAGGCCACTGCCATGATACCTCATCTCAGGCCTGAGTGAGTGTCTGTCTCATAAATAGGATATAGAATGAAATGGAATAAAACAAAGTAGAAAAAAGAAAAAAATAAAAATAAATACAATTAAAAATAAAATTATACAAGATATAAAAAAAAGATCTTAGTTGTTTGAGAAATATATGTGGAAAAGATGAGCAAAGTAGAAAAATCTTTACCAAAAGAGAGAACAAAGGAGAGAAATTGAAAAGAAAGAATAAAAAGGGCAGAAAAATCTTAACAAAAATGGAGCCTTTGCTGTTCAAGAAAGTGAAATAAAAAAACTACAAAACAAAATAAAAATTAAAAAATCTAAAGAAAAACTTAAGAAAAGAAAACAATATACATTGCAATATATTTCTCAGATAAAAATTAGTGCTCCAGGAAGATAGGAAAAGGAGAAAAGAGGTATATAACACAATGCATTGCCTGGACAACAGGTGGCATTGTAGTGTTAGAAGACTCAAAACATGCATGTTGACTTTGCTGTATAAGATGCGGGCTGGAAGCTGCTAAATAGTTGATGAGGAGATCTAGTCTCATCTTTGTGATTTATTTGCCCTTAATCATGGGTTGGTCACTTTGCTAACATTTAATCCCCACAGGGTTAGGAGCCTGAAGCTCTTGCTGGACTACTGAGGCCCACCTTGACTTTCCAAGCAACGCTCCTGGGTACAAACTGGCTTTCCCAGGGGTGCAACTGTTCAACTCACCCTAAGGTGGCTGCCTGAGCTCAGCAGGCTCACCAGAGCCAGCCACTATGACCCTGCAGACTTTTCTTCCCCAGTGGCCCTCTCACAATAGCGACACCCTGCTAGTTGCTGAGCTGATGGGTACTCCACTCCACCCGGTGGTTGAATCCTGTCCGCTGGGCACTGTTCAAGTTCAAGGCAGCTCCACCGAGCACCCAAGTCCAAAAAAACCCCCTGCATGACAGGTCTTCCCTGTCTCTAGCCCTCTGCCAGAGGAACAGCTGGTTTCTGCCCACACCCAAGTACCCTCCTTCTGTGTTAGTCTTCCAGTGCTCCTGACCTCCTCTTTGGCTCCTGGAATCCCCTACTGCTTCACTATACCCCTAGAGTGGTATTTCTGGGGAGGTCACCTCAGATAGATGTGGCTGGAGTCCTTTCTCCCTGTGTCATTGTGAGTGGTTGCTGGGGAGTGGTTACTGCCATCTTGCTCCACCTCCTAACCTTAATCAAAGGTTAACCTTTCAAAGACCCGCATCTCTAAGCACAGTCCTATGATTTTGCTGGGTTCTCCACAGATCAAGGCAGTGAAGTTAGAGTGAGGTGAGTTTGCACATGATAGACTGGGGGACATGACATGGAACTTATAACATCTTGAAAACATTAAGTCATTTGAGAAGAATACAGAAAGGGAACACAGAATATGCATATTTGTCAGTAGGAAAAGTGTGCTCAGTGTAATACCATATCTAGAAGTAAATAAAACATTTTCCTTTTCACTTGTCTTATATCTACTGCATCCAAAGTCAGAGCAGTGCCCATAGGTGTTCATCATTTCACAGGTTAAAGAGGCTTTCTGGGCTTACCTAGGAATCTAATCACTATGCATAGCATCATTTCTATGGTAAAATATGTCCCAAGTATATGGAGATCTGACCTCCAGGACTAGAAGCTGATGTATGGGCCCACAGGGTCAGTCTGTTGAGATCTAGCAGGAGACCAGTGGCCCTTAGGAATGGAATCCTGTGGAGAACAAATTCCCAGTAGTCTGGCAGAGAGGGATCCAGACCTGACAGAATCTTATTGAAGATGACCCTGCCACCCATATGACCTCTGGTATGCTTGTCACAGGACAGACATCTTCCTAAGAATGGGAATGAGGAAACTCAGGAGCCTGTCCCTAGTGGCCACTAGTCAAGGGGCCATAAAGGCCATGTGGGCATCAGGACACTGAGAGAGGCAGGTGTCCTCAGAGGACAACAAAGCCTGGCCCAGCCAGACCCACCCTGAGTCTCACTGCCATAGCCAGAGCACAAGGGGTAAAAGTGCAACAGAAAGGAGCAATGAGGCCAGTGTGGCTGAGGGGGCCTGGGTCTCACCACAGTTCCACCAGCGCCTGTGTGCGTAGTGATTCTCACCCTGTTATGTGCTGTGAGGACCTCGAGAAGCCTGAGACACCCTCCCCAGTGTGAAGTCAGATGACAAGGTCCCACCTGTGATCCACCCACACCTGAAAGCAACCTCACCTGTCAGAAGCTGGACACGCTCGGCTCTCCTACTCTCAGAGGTCACGTTCCTGGGTGGACTGTTGACAGTTGGGGCTTGGAGCTCCCTCTTTTCTTGGCCACGTGGAACACTAGGAAACAGTTTCTGCAGCACCTTCTCAACAAACACTGTCAGGGTGCCCAGGAGAGGAGAAAAGAAAGTTACAATTTACAGCGGACTTTATAAATCATCTTTTATTTTTAAAAACACAAAAACACCCTAACAATACCATCTGAGAGCCAAGGTCATAGGCCCTCCCTGTGGGGCACAGGACTCCAGGACCTCCCCAAACTGCCTTTCAAGGGACAACCCTGCACTGTCTCCAGGGGACCTAGACTCTGATCTTAGTGGACTCCAGACACTGCCCCTAGGGGGCCCCCTAACACTGTCCTGGGGGACCACCAACACCATCCCTAGGGGGACCCCAGACACCATCCCTGGAGGATCCCTAACACTTCCATAGTAAGATGCTCCTGCTTGCTAACCTGCAGCTGACTGCCCCCTAGTCAGTCCAGTGATAGCAAGTGTATGGCCACAGCAGTGCTGCCCAGGTAGTACAATCAGGCATCCATGTTGCTGGTGACTCGGTTTCTCCCTGTGAGGTTCTGTCTGTGAGGTCAGAGTGGGGGCTCAGGTGACCTTTCTGAACATTAGGCCACACAGTGCTGAGAAACCAGGGGTTGGTGAGCTGGCCAGGCCAGTGGAGGAGGCGCCAGGATAGGGATGACCCCCCAGTCCCTCCACCTGCAGCAGGGCCCAGCCTGGCCTCTCCCTTAACCTGACCATACCAACAACAGTAGTTGAGGATAGATTCTGTGTAGCTAACATGGTTTAACAAGTACGTGAACTTCCTTTACTTTATTCTAGTTTACCCTGTGTTTTAACTGGGAGGGGGGGAACTGTCATAGTGAACATTTCTGTCTTGAATTAATGTGTCAATGAACAGGTACTGATCTCAAAATGGCACACTGAAAAATGTGAGGGAGAAAAGTTTATGAAATGTATTTTTTTTTTTTAACATTGTGAGCTACAGAAACAAAAACATGGCAATCTTCTTTGGAGTGAGCAAAATTTCTGGGGCAGAAATCAGAGTGGATTGGGAAGCTGCAGCAAGGGAGACCCCTCGGCCCTGTGGGACTCAGACAGGGTACTTCCTGACTCCATCCTGTTCTCAGGTAAAATGCTGACAGGACCAGTGTGAGGACACAACATGGTTTGAAATACAAAAGGACTCCTTACAGCACACAGTTACCAACACTTCCTCTGAGTGATGTCCTCAGAGCAGGGAACAGGTGTGGTCATTATGACAAGGGTGGCCACTAACACCACCTCTGCCCCCTTGGGCGTAAAAAGCCTCCTTTAGGTGGGAGAAAGATGCCTGTTTAAGTGGAAAGTATGATCATGTATTACCTGGGACCAAGGAGGTCCTGGCAATGAGAGATTCCCCATATGCTATTTTTTTTTTTTTTGAATACTACATACAGTTGTGCAGGACCCTGCCAAAACCTAGTTCCCACAGGATTTGCCAGGTGAGCTATGCCAGACCCATCTTCAGAAAGGCCTGGGATGGCTGACCCATGTGGACCACACCTCCGAGTTTTGCCCACCCAGGGAGGACCGGAGACAGCGTCTGTGTCACATTCCTACAAAGGACTGCAGTGCTTGGAGGCATATCCCCAAGGGACATTCCAAGCTTTCAGATAAAAATCAAATTGTCATGTGTATTTCCTTTAAATGGCAAAGAAGCAAATGTCTAATTCTGGATGACGAGGTTGGTAATCTAGAAATTATCAATGAACTAAAATTTTCATAAACTAGAACAGATTCTAAGATAAATGGTAACCAGTCACCATGTTTCATAATCAAGGACAAGGAGGCTCAGAGCTAAAGACCGGCTGGGACCAGTGGCTAATCCAGACATGCGGCTGCGGCTAAGGCCCTCATCTAAAAACACAGAAGTACTGACAGAAGGGGAAGGAAATGCCTGTGGCAGGTGCAGACACACCAGAGCCCAGGTGGGGCCGGCAAGCGAAACACTGACCGTGGAGAGCAGGAAGCAGAGAGAGGACGGGCCAGCAGCTCCTCCTCCCATGTGACAAGCACTTGCTGAAGAACAGATTTTCAAAAAGGGATCGGGCAGCACTTCCCTGGATTCTGTTAAACCTACAGCCTAATTAATGGTTGTGTTCCATCAATACTATTAAATTGCATGTTGCAAATAAAAGTTTTTGATACAGCTATGCCACTGTCACAAGGCCCAGGGAACCACCCTCAAGTCAGTCATCGGGTATGCACAGACGGATGGATGCTGGGAGGTATTTCTGCACCGAGTATAACAACACAAAACAGGTCACCCTGAAACCACAACCCCTGCCTTCCATGACACAGGCTGTTTCTCAGGGAGATTTGTGTAATCTTGGCCACAACTCCATGGACCCTGACAGCCAAGGGCTGACCCCCAGCACAGCTCCCAGCTCCCCCAGGATGCTGTGGCCTTTAGGACTCAGTCCTGCCTGTCAAACACTCAGGTGGCCCCCCAGCTGGAGGTTTAGGACAGGGTCCTTCCTCAAGGAAGAGACTTGGTCCAGACCTGGGTGGTCCAGGTGCGCAGGGTGTTGGGAGCCCATTCTCAGCCCTGCTTGCTGATTGAGCATGAGGTGAGAGGGTGTGTAGGGCTGAGCCCATAGGGCTTCATTTCCCAGGGCCTAGGTCTGTCATGGGCCAGGATGGCCAAAAACATCCCTTTCCAGCACAATTCAACTCTGACAAGCCCAACTAGAATTAGGCACCCAGGCCCCACGACAGGGGTTCTTCATGAGGGACAGCACGGAGAAGGCCCCTGGCCTGAGGCCTGAGCGCCATCCCTCAGGTGACCCACTGGGCAGCAGAGCCAAGGGACTCGGGCCCTAAGGAGGGTAGGGCAGGCCTGTGATTCTGAGCACTCAGTCAGATACTGCAGAGCTGCAGCCACTCCAAGAAATGTCACCTTCCCAAGCCTCAGTGCATGGCTGTCCCGGGATGGAGGTTCAGGACAGGCACTTGGCTGGTGCTAGAGCTGGATGAGCCTGGACAGCACTACCTCCTGCCCGGACCCTTGTTTCTGTCTCCATTTCCATCTCTGCCCCAACGGAGGCCCTCCCAGCCTACTGGCCCGTCAGAGCTCACCTGCCACAGCAACGCCCCAGCCCTTTCTTCCTCTCGATGTCCCCCTCATATTTGATTCTGGGCGTGCAGAGCCCATCTGCCCATCAGGCCTTTGCCAGCTGGCCCAGAGTCTGCCCCTGCACCCACCGTGTCTCCAGGTTAGTTACTGTGTAGATATCTTCCTAATCTGTGCTTGTCTAGTGTCTTGTTATGATGAGACAGAGGTTATTAACTTTTGATAGCAATGATGCAAGCAGGGTATTTATTCCCAACGCATCACCTTGGGGGTCAGATGTTGACCTGTCTCACTCTGCAGAACTGAACCTTGCTCACCACCTGGGTTTCTCCCTGCAAAATTGCTCTTTTTCCCATTGTAATTAATAAACACCTTGGGGGAGATACTTGATGGCCAAGTACTTTTTCTCCTCAATTTTACTAATTTTAGCATAAACTGAGAGATGTGGCCTGCTGCAGCCACATTTGTAATGCTCACACAGTGGTGTCAACACAACTCTGACCATGCTTATTATGTGGAAAATGCTGCACAGAAGAGCTGCCCACCTTCCAATTTATTTGTTGACACTATTATTGCCTTTTTATTATTTATTCATTTACAGATGCATGGATATCTCATTTGTTCTAGGGGTTATAACCTTGTACAGTTTCTCATATTCTGCTGCTCAAATCATCCCAATGTTGGCCCCTGGGCATGTCCCCAGCATGGATGGTGCCCTTTGCCATGCCTGGGCCTTCCATGAGTTTGGGCCCTTTTGGGCACAGCAGGATGCTACAGGCTAACCTATGTTTCCTCTGCCTAAGACTGGAACCAACCCTTCCCCAAGGAGCCTGGTACTTGGAAAGCAGGATGGGGCATGAAGTGCGCTCCTGGGCACCACCGTTATCCTCTGAGCACTTCTGACCACGTCAGGTCTTTGCTTAAGAATTGTAAAACATTTTGCACAAATGAGCTGTTGGAGGGGCAGGAAGGTCTTAAACATCTGCAAAGACAAATAAGACGTGTGAGTAGGGAATGAAGGTGGCCCAGATCTAATCAGGAGCCGTAACACTGGCAGGCCTGTGAGGAAGAAAAAGGACACACAGGCATCCGAGTCACACCCACCCAAGGATCTGTGAGATGGCAAAGCTGACACTCAGGATGACGGACAGCTTCCCAAAGTCAGCAAGCAGGACCTAAGAATGCAGGAGCCCACACTGCTTAAACCTTTTAAACAGAAATGAATATAAATACAATGTAAGTATAAAAATTTAGCCCTTGAAGTTTACCCTTCCAGGTCATTACGTGGAGGGTGGGAGTGGGAAGGATGCCCTGGGGACGTGGATGTGCTTATTCACCAAGGTTGAGAAGTTGGTCTATCAAATGGGAAGGACGATTTTCTTTTTAGCTTTGAACTTCAGCACAGCAGTCCAAAAAAAACTAAAAAAGAAAAACCTTTCATTATCCTAAGCTATATTGGTTTAAGTCTCTTGTAAGCCCAAGTGGCTGGAGGGATTTCCTAGTGTGCACTAGTGTGTTCAAAAGCCACACAAGCAAAAACACATCCTCTCTGGGCTGCACGCGCTTCCTGAGGACATCTCTGGCACCTGGCCTTTCCTGTGGCACACATGTGTCTGGTGCAAGGAATGAGTTCATCCCACTATTTCCCATAAGCATTACAATCGAAAAATGAGCACTTAATACACAATTCCTCTTTGAGAGGAGTTGGTTACTAAGGCATGACTTTGATATTAAATATCGGCAATTGCTGGTTTTATGACACATTATCCACAATCCATGAATTATTTATAAACTATACTGAAGCAGGCAGAAGAGAAGATCTTAGGTGTCAAAATGGATGTCTCCTTAATTTTATTTTTATTTTTTTTGAGACAGAGTCTCACTATGTTGTCCTAAGTGGAGGGCTGTAGAGTCACAGCTAACAGCAACCTCAAATTCTTGGGCTTAAGCGATTCTCTTGCCTCAGCCTCCTGAGTAGCTGGGACTATAGGCACCCGCCACAACACCCCACCTGGCTATTTTTGGTTGCAGTTGTCATTGTTGTTTAGTAGGTCCAGGCCGGGCTCGAACTCGCCAGCCTCAGTGTATGTTGCTGGCACCCTACTCACTGAGCTACAAGCTGGATAATCTCCTTACTAAGTGGGAGATTTTGTCCTCAAGAACATTAATAAATCCTCATCCAACTTAATCCAAATAGCCATATCTAAAAACAAAATTATTTTGCTGACAAATATACATGTCTAAATACTGAGAGTTGCTACAATATAAAGCACAAAGGATTTATTTATTTATTTTTTTGCAGTTTTTGGCTGGTGCTGGGTTTGAACCTGCCACCTCCGGCATATGGGGCTGGCGCCCTACTCACTGAGCCACAGGTGCTGCCCAACAAAGGATTTTTTTAATTAGTATGATTTTAATTTTTAAAAACCAATTTTAAAAGAGCAATGTTTAAAAGCAGAATTAAAAAATATCAATAATTCCTTTCTAGGAACACCGCTGGGAGAGTGGTTGATGGGTCTCACTTCATCCCAGCATGTGACCTTGCTGAGTGGTTGTCTTGGGGGTGGACTTTGGGGAACAGGGTCTAACATCTGCAAGCCTTTCCTCTGACACAGGATGAGCACATGTGTCCACCCTCGTGCCCCAGTTGGCAGCTGTGGTGTCCAGCATATGGCTTTGTCATGAGATGAAAATGGTAAGCTCTGTCTCCAACGTGCTCAGCCCCTGTGGGCCCAAACCACACATACAGCCACCTGAACCTCAGGTCACTTGTGAAACGCACCCTGAGCACGGCCAGGTGGCTCCCTGCGCAGCGGGTCAAAGCAGAACATAAATGATGGGTTTTTCTCCTAGAATAACCAGAACATTGTGAATTATAATTTTTAAAAAGTATTTCTCACTTTTGGTTTGTTGAAATGCTTCTTTTTGACCTAATACGATTTTGTTTTTTGTTTCAGATTAATATGAGAGTACCAATGATTAGGTTACATTGTTTGCATTTCTAAGGTAAAGTTCAAGGTGTAGCTGAGCCCTTCATCCGGGGGTGTGCAGTATACCCTTACCTTGTGCACATTCGATGAGAGCTTACCAAGCCCCCTGTCTCCCCTTTCCCTAGCCCCTCCTCTCCCCTTACCTCCCAATATGTTTTTACGTGTGTACATGTTTATGTACTACAGATGTAGACCAAAAAATCAAGTTAAAGGATAAAAATCTCTTTTCTGCTTAATTTTTGAAGCGTTAAAAACAAAACAGAAACTCTCACCCAAACAGAGCTGGGTGAAGAGGAACTGTCCAGTGCTTATTCAGACCCAATAAAAGTGCTCAGTGGTCACAGCAGACTCCAACGCCCCTCAGAGACCTGAGGCCCCCTTGGTTCTCATTTTTCCCACACCTCATCATGTATTCCTCTTCCCACAGCGAGAACAAGTGCACACTTGAAACTCTAATGCCTGTCAAAAAGCAATCACCACAGAATCAAAAGGCAGGGATGGGTGTTTAATGACAGTCGGAAAAAATAACCTGCAGGAAAACAAATACAATTTCCAAGTAGACAAAGCAATTGAAATTGGGAAATGGCAGACATAATAACAAAAGGCAGAGGTGGAGAAAACATCCCCTCTAAAATTAGTATGCTGCAATACCAAGCAGAAAAAAAGCCCCTTTCACAGGGGAATTAAGTCATCTTGATATAATTTTCAGAAAAGACTGCTGCCCAAATTTGCTATTTCAAAGACGTAAGGCAAAATAAAATCTTTCAGTAAATGTTCTTTGGAAATCAGACCCCTAGGATAAGCTAACTATTTGTACCCTAAAAAGAATAAAGTTTGATTGCTGGTGGCACACGTACACCCATTCAATCCTAAATTCTTCCTCAATGTGTTATTTGACTTGAAACTTAATAGTTGGGGTGGCACCTGTGGCTCAGTGAGTAGAGTGCCGGCCCCATATACTGAGGGTGGCGGGTTCAAACCTGGCCCCGGCCAAACTGCAACAACAACAACAAAAATAGCTGGGCGTGTGGCAAGCACCTGTAGTCCCAGCTACTCGGGAGGCTGAGGTAAGAGAATCGCCTAAGCTCAAGAGCTGGAGGTTGCTGTGAGCGGTGATGTCACAGCATTCTACCGAGGGCGACAAAATAAGACTCCATCTCAAAAAAAAAAAAAGAAATCTAATAGTTGGGTGTAAGAAAGAAAGAAATTAGAAATAACAATTCGTTTGTGATGCTCTAAACAAAATCTTCAAAACTTTTATCACCCTACAAACGAGTGTAAACGAGTATCTCCTAGAAAAGTGTGACTTTCAGAAAAAAGCATGTGCAGCTAATTTGGGACGTGAGGAAGAGTTCAGTGCAGAAGAGCTCATGAGAAACTGCAATATGACAGACCAACACACTTGCAGAAATTCCCTGAATAACAGAGACCACACATAATAACAAGGAGCTTTCAAAACGTGACCTCTTGGTGTTTCACTTTGAGAGAAAATAATACAGACTGAAATAGGTTTATGACATTCCTTTTTAGAGTTTTTATTTGATAGACTTGCGAATGGGAAGTGATTAGATTTGGGATCAAGCATTGGAAACCTTTAAGAAAATCATATTTAAGTGAAAAACTGCTATTGAAAACAAAGACCAGAAATGACCATTATTAGAAACTGTCTCTGGGCAAGTTTGATGCTCTTTCCCTACCTCAGCCTGTTACATTAGAGAACATCTCCCAAAACATTTTCACAAAAACCAGCTCTAGTTACCCCCTTTGTCTCCCTGACATCTGACTATCTTGTTTTATCAGGCACTTTAAATTTAAATTTTCTTAAGGTTATTATATTTTTCGGAAATCTGATATTTAAAAGTTTCTCTTTTCAGTAAAAACCATGTTGAAATGCCTTCTAAACATAGCTTTCTTGGAAATGATAATAGCTGGTTGTTGTATTTTTTTTTTTTTTGTCATTTTACCCCTATAATGAGACAAGATGTTAAAACTTTGCCCATAATCTTGAGATAAAGAAATACATTTATAATTGCATTTTGTCACTTCACAAGGAAGAAAAGCTTGGTATATAGTATGTTAATTCAATGAATGACAGATTCTTAATGAGTTTTGAAATAGAATTATGAATGGAAAAATAATTAGCTAAGATTTAAGCAAGAGTTGGCAAGCTTTCTAGAATGTTAATTTAAAAAAAAACAGTACTCCAAGTAAGACCAAAGATGGGATAGGATACCATTAGAGTCTTAAACTATGATCAGTCAGACGTCATATCCTCACATAAGTAAGAGAAATACACTAAATAAATGCTTTCTACCAAAGCTTGAAAAAAAGAAGCAAGCCAGGTGTGGGGGTGCCTGATATCCCAACACTTTAGGAGGTCAAGACAGTAGGATCACTGGAGCTTGGGAGTTGGAGGCCGCAGTGAGCCATGAACAGGTCATTGCACTCCAGCCTGGGCTACAGAGTGAGACCCTGTCTAAAAAGAAAAAGAGAAGAAATAAAATATTCCAAACAACTTTGATGTTTTTCCCTGTGGAGTTTTCTAGGTACACTTATCATATCACTAACCACTCATACACATTCTGTGTTGGGGGGACTGTTGTCTGCTTATTAGGGTTGGAAACAACCGCAGCAGAGGAGGGCAGGCATGTCCAGGGTCTGGCCTGCTGCTAGCTACGCTGGGGGCCGGCAAACTGCCCAGTGCTCTCACCTGTGGGGTTGCGCTGACACCACGTGGTGCAGCCAGAGGCTGTTTGGGGACTGGCTGTGTGAAGCTCTTCCAGGTTCACTGACACCTGTTATTTTCACTGGACAGGTCTTGGATTCAACTCAAAGAACTTCTGCTCTGCAAGGGCTTCCAGGGACAGGACCTGAACCATCAGCATGCACAGGCTTTCAGACTCAAAGTGACAGAGGACCCAAGGATGCCTTGTACCTATGGCCTCACCCAGAACCTGAGGAAGCAACTTTGCTAACAGCACTGCCCTCCCTCCTGTGAGCTGCCCAGTGGTCCCTCATCCTGCTGGTCCTCAGACGGGCCTGTGCTTCTCTAGACTGTGACACAGGCCCACATGCTGCCCATGGAGCCCCAGGCTGCTCTCTTCTCACAGGCAGATGCCGCCCAGCTCCCAAGGCTTTTCCTGCATGCAGTGATGGCCAGTGACAGCGGCTAGTAAGCAGCTCCTCACACATGACTGAGCCCTCACAGCACACATGCACTGTTGCCCCACTTCACAGATGCGGCGCTGGGAGTCACGGGGCATGACCTTGGTGGCCATCCAGCACTAGACAAGGCGTCCAACACACTGGGCCACAGGCAGCTAGGGACAGACTTTCACAGGACAATGTCTGGCCTCTCCTGGGCTCTGTCTTGCTCTCCTCTCTTATCATCACCAACCCCAAGTCCTGCCAGATGTGGAGGGGCCCCAAGTGCCACCATCCCCTTCCCATCCTGTACAGCATGCGCTAGCCGGCTTCCTACAAACACTCGCCCTGGACCTGCCCAGGGCCCAGTGCACCCCCCACCCCACAACCTCCCCCAAAGTAAGAATGACATGGCTGCTCCAGCCTTGCCAGTACTGGAGAGACTCCCTCTGTCCACAATGGTTTCTTCATTCATTTGTTCATTCAGGAGACACTTCCTGAGCACATTTTCAGCCCTCACAGATCTCTCAAAGAAAATGGGTGACCTGACTCCTATTCCAGAGGCAGGGGCCTGTCATACTTGAAAGCAGACCACCACAGCAACACATGTGCTGAGGAGACGGCACCTGTCCCACTGCACGGGATTCCACAGGTGTGACCAGCCAAAAGCTCTGGGCCCACAGAGGCACCGTGCACCCACAACATGGCTCGGTAAGGAGAAAAGACAGGTCTCTTCCCAACTGAAGTGTATCCAAACCAGCACCCTCAGTCTGAGATCCAAGCGGAGCCCTGGAGGCAGGTTAGAGGTCCAGCTGGGAAGCACATGCACAAACATACAAGCACATGAGTATTCACACAGCGCTCATACGTACAGGCACATTTACACCTACGCACACACAGACACACCACATACAAATGCCTGCAAAGCATGGCCTAAGGGATGCCTCTAGTACTGTCATAAGTTTTTCCAGTGTAAAATAGAGCACATTTAAAAATGTTTTTCTCAAATAGTGTTGCGTCAAAGGCAAAACATTCTTCCTATTAATCCTTCAGAGTTTTGCTACAAACTGTTATAGGGAAGCTGTGAAATAGGCTATATTAAGTAGCAGAAACTACCTACTTTAAGGAAAAACCAACCAATCACCCTTAGAATTGCTGCTTGCCACTGACCAGTGGCCCCTCTCACATTGCTGGGCCTCTAGCGACCCCAGAGCATCCAAGCAGACATTGCAAGAACACCAGCTGGCTGAAGGAAGAATAGCTGGCCAGTCAGAGTTCAGCACATGGTCTGCTCTGGAGAAGGCATGCCTCTGCTGCTTGGCAATGACAGAGCATGGCCTCTTCCACCACCCTGGGACCTGACTGCTGCCCCCACCCCTACCCCAGGGCACAGCCA
Source organism: Perodicticus potto (assembly GCA_963574655.1). Lineage (NCBI taxonomy): Eukaryota > Metazoa > Chordata > Mammalia > Primates > Lorisidae > Perodicticus > Perodicticus potto. The sequence goes on along the minus strand of CAUYRH010043708.1, from coordinate 50,968 downwards.
GACTGTGAGAAGATCTGCACCAGGCCTCACTCCTGTACCTGACCATGTTCCCGCATACACCATGCATCGCAAGCCACTGGCAGGAGACTCCTAAAGACGGATGCTGCTCTGGTTCAGGCACTAACAGAGTATAAGTGCAGAGACTTTTATTACAGCTAATACCTCCCTAAACCTTCCTCAGATCCCAGGGCTCCTTCTGACCTTGCAGAAGACACACAGAAACCGATATGGTATACCGTCAGGATTTATTAATCCACTTTTCCAAATACAATGTCCTCAAACAACCTAAAGTTTACTTGACAATTCTGTCACGTGGCCAATGGGAAAAGGAGGAAATTTCAAGAGAAAATGACTAGTGACTGAAACAATCCAAAACCTTCATTCATTTTCATTTAGTGAGTTAAGAAAGATTTTTTAACATTAACCAGGTACACTACAGATGATATAATGGTTTCTTGCATAGGAAAGAGCATTTAATTTCAGCCTCAGAAGAGTTACAAGCATTTGAAGGCATGTGGTATAAAAGAGACAAAACCTGCAACAGAAAGAATCCCCCACCAAGAACTCAGGAACGGTAGCTGCAACAGCTCACTGAACCCTGAATTAATAGGCCCCAACCCCAGGAGGGCCGCACACAAGGTAGTTAGGGTTAGGGCTAGGGTTTGTTCTACTACTCACTAAAATAGTTAATGTCCACAGTACAGCCTACTATCTGTTTAAAAAATGGTAGGTCATTTTTAGTCTGTGAGATGATCTGTTTTTTAGAGCCCAGTGAGTCAGAACTCACTGGCCCTCCAGGGGAAGGGAGTCCTGGCAGGGTGCTTTTTTAAAAAGGAAGACACAGAGTTGGGAATATATTTTTCTCTATATTCTGCCTTACTGACAAATTAGGTTTTTTTTTTTTTTTTTTTAACTTAAGCAAAACTATTAAACTATAGTTGCCACTGGCTTTTTATTTCACAGGGCAAAACCAAGCTGATTATCAGTTTTAAACACTGAGAAGGAAAAGCTCCTTTTTCACTACAGTGAAAATGTACACTACAGGGTGATGGGTTGGGCTGGGGTTCACAGCAGGCTTGAGCCCTCACTCCAAGGCACGGCCAAGCTAACCATGTCAGCCTGTTCTGTCTTTGGGACTGATTTGCAACACCACCAGGGCACTTAACAGACAGTAGCGTGCGTTCCAAACTTAGGGACGCTGCAGTAAACAGCCTTATCTCCACTTTTCAGACAGGTCTGAGCTCAGAGGCTCCTGCTGATCTCTCTGGGGAGGTTGCTGGCGGCAGGCCCACCACAGAGGGCGACTGGGACCCCTCAAAGCTGCACACTCCCCACCACTCACTCGGGTGCTCAGCGAGACCACAGCCAGGTCCCCAGGCCCTTGTGTGCGGAGCTGGGCCTGGGTGTGAAGGGAGGTCGGCTGGGGCATGAGGTGGGCTGTGGTCTGGAAGGAAGTGGGCCGCGGTATGGGGTGAGGTCTGGAGGGAGATGGGCCGGGGTGCCGGGTTGGGTGTTGGGGGAGGTGGGCTGGCGTATGGGGAGGGATCTGGATTGAGTGGGCCGGGGCCAGGGTGGGGCCTGGAAGGGGGCAGGATGGACAATAGGGTCGGGTCTGTGATCAGCATTGGGCCTGGAGCCGAGAGCGGTCTGCGCGGGCACCCCCTTTCACCCCCGCCCCGGCCTCCGCCGCCCGCCCCTACCGTGGCTCCTGCGCGCCTCCATGCCCGGACCCCGCCTGCGTGTGAGGGCGGGACCTGCGCGCCTTGCGCTTCCGGATTCCGCCCGCATGGGTCCGCCCACAGATGCAGGAGTATCCAATCCAGGTCCAGGGCTCCTGCCGGTGACTGTCAATCAGCTTCCATCCTGCCGTAGATTGGCTAATACACAGAATGTGGGCGTTCCCCACGGCCTTCAAACTCCACCTCTGGGAGCCGCGCTGCAGAGCATGCGTGCGGGCTGCTGTTTCCCAGGCCGCCAGACTTGAGTCTTGAGCGCCGGGCGGGAAGGCCAGTGGCTCCTGTTTCTGGCACTGGCAGAGCTCAGAATGCGAGCGCTGGAAAGGACGCTCTGGCGAAGAGACCAGGAGGCTGGAGGGAGGACTGACCCACTTTCCCTCCCCGGCGCCCACGCGCCTGCTCGCTACTGCGCCTCTTCCCTGGACCGCGCTCCCTCCTCCCCGGGACGAGTGCTCTGTGGGAGTCTGACAGTGCCAGAGACGATGCCGCCCCAAGTTCCCCCTCGCCCCCGTCTTCCCTGGCGCCCTTGCTCTTCCTGCTGCTCGCTGCTCCCACATCCCCAGGTGCCAGGACCCTCCTCTTCCTTGAATTCATTTCTTCATACACGCACTTGTGCTGTGCTTGTCTGCACTGTTCCCCCTCTGCTGGAGGAAGGTCTGTCCATGGGTGGTCTGAGGAGAGCAGGGAGACAAAGCCCAGTAAGGAGGACATTACACGAGGGTGCTCTGGAGAAAGTTAAAAGGGAAGAGTGATGCCCTTGCCAGGGGCCTCTTTGGTGGGTCTTTGAGCACAGGTTTGGGGGTATCTGGGCAGGGAGCTCAGTGCAGAAAGACCAGTGATCCTCCAGTTGTTGAAAAGTCAGAGGCCAGGATGAGGGATCTGAGGGGTCGGTGAGGTGAGGAGGGAGGGAAGCTCTGTGCCAGGCAGGCCCTTTGGGCAGCTGTTACACTTCAGTTGTCCAAGGAGCAGGATGGAAAATCATTAGCCAATTTTTGAGCATAGGAGTGAGATAATCTGATATGCATTTTAAGAAGGTGTTTAGCCCTGTGCTGGAAGTAGATGCCAGTGGAGAGGCATGGAGGCCAGTTTGAGTCCACTGAGACAAGAATGATGTCCATGGCTGGCCTCAGAGTGGGAGACCCTTAGGGTGTGGGAAAGAGCTGTCTAGACTGTGGATACTGTGAGGGCAGAGCCAGGGACATTTCTGATTGATTGAAGTAGGCTGCCGCATGAAAAACACATCTAGGATGGCTCCAGGCTTTTTTGCTGTTGGTTTTGTTTTGTTTAGAGAGAGTCTTGCTCTCTTATCCCACCCTAGAGTGCCATGACCTCAGCCTAGCCTCACAGCGACTTCCAAATCTTTGGCTTAAATGATCCTCCTGCCTCAGCCTCCTGAGTAGCCAGGGCTACAGGTGTGAGCCACCATACTTGGCTAATTTTTCTATTTTTAGTAAGTTTTGCTCTTGATCAGGCAAGTTTAAACTTGAACTCCTGAGCTCCAGTGATCCTCTTTCCTTGCCTCCCAGAGTGCTGGGATTACAGGCGTGAGCTACTGTACCTGGTAAGCTCCTAGGCTTTTGGTCTGGAAACTAGAAGGCTAGAGTTTCACTGATGAGGTGAAGACCCTGGGTGTGGTGGGGATCTTTCTTGGATGTGCAGTTTCAGACACGTTAACTTTGGGATGCTCATAAGATGCTTAAATGTATGAGGCCATGAGGGAGTGGACACAGGCAGAAGAGTAGTCTGAGGACAGACTCCTGAGGAGCTTTGACCTGTGGGAAGTCAGGAGATGAGGAAGCCCCCTTCACTAGCATAGAGAGGGATGGCCAGGGAGGAAGCCGGGACTTAGAGTGGCCCCAAAGCCGAATCAGAACAGAGGCATTTGTCTTAATAATGATGGCAGGTCTTTGAATAATGGACGGTTAAATTTGACAAGGGCAGGCCATCAGTGATCTTGAGGACAGTGATTTTGTTGGGGTGGTAGAAGCAGATGCTCAATGGAAGTTCATAGAGTTTTAAGGAGAGATTGAAGACATTAAATTTTGATGTTTCTCCAGTGGGACCAGGAAAATGGGGCAACCGGTGGGGGGGTTTCAAGGATGGAACACAGGCACACATATAGAAGAAAATGTGTGTGCCGGTTTGACCTGATCTAACTGATACTGAACAATGAGTGCCATGGGTGTGTGCACCTTTGGATAAATACTTTAATGAGTTTGCATTTTAAACTTGTTCTCTAATTCATTGTTCCCACCAGCATCAAGCCTACTCAGGGATGTCTCACAACAGAATCTTCCCAGGAATAATGTTATTTTCTGCTATTTCTTCAACGTCTTTTACAACCAGCTTCTTGAAAGTGTTGACCTCAAAGCCAGTCTCCACTGTGGTACCTTCGAGCTGACCCTGTGGCCTAGGTCCTCTGCTCTCTTCACCCACTACTTCATGTGCTCCTGCTGTAGGCCCCCCTGCCCCCCGTTATGTAGTCCTGTGTGGCCTCCCAGAAGCACCATCCACACATGCTGAGCCGGACCTAAAAGACACTGTTGACTCCTTTGCTCTTCCTGAATAACCCACACAGAAAAGTCACATCACATCTTCCTACTTGCAACATTTCTTAGCTCCAGTGCCTGGCTTGTATCTTCATCTCCCACTAGGATTTCCCTGGGCATTTTAAAATTGATCTCTCTAACTCCCCTCTTGTTTGCTCACTCTCACCATACCACCATCTCTTTTCTTCACAGGAGACAAAATGATCCTTTAAAAATCTCAATGCCAGGTAGCACCTGTGGCTCAGTGGGTAGGGCACCAGCCCCATATACTGAGGGTAGTGGGTTCAAACCCAGCCCTGGCCAAACTGCAACAAAAAAATAGCCCGGTGTTGTGGCGGGCACCTGTAGTCCCAGCTACTCGGGAGGCCGAGGCAAGGGAATCACCTAAGCCCAAGAGCTGGGGGTTGCTGTGTGCTGTGATGCCATGGCACTCTACCAAGGGTGCCAAAGTGAAAAACTCTGTCTCTAAAAAGAAACAAACAAACAAAAAATACTCAATGCTCCAGCTACCTGGGAGGCTGAAGCAAGAGGATGGTTTGAGCCAAAGAGTTTAAGGTTGCTGTGAGCTATGATGCTGTGGCACTCTACCCAGGGTGACAGAGTGAGACTCTGCCTCAAAGAAAAAAACAAAACAAAACTCAATGCCATTCAAAAATTGCTGAATGTGACCCATCGCAGCAATGGAATATAGAAGAAAAAAATTATACATTTATATCAACAGATGCAGAAAAAACATTTGACAAAATCTGACACCCATTCATGATTAAAAAAAGAACAAAACTGGCTCAGCGCCTGTGGCTCAACGGGCTAAGGCGCCAGCCACGTACACCTGAGCTGGAGGGTTCGAATCCAGCCCGGGTCCGCCAAACAACAACGACGCTGCAACCAAAAAATGGCCGGGCGTTGTGGCGGGTGCCTGTAGTCCCAGCTACTTGGGAGGCGGGGGCAGGAGACTCGCTTTAGCCCAGGAATTGGAGGTTGCTGTGAACTGTGATGCCATAGCACTCTATCCAGGGTGACAGCTTGAGGCTCTGTCTCAAAAATAAAATAATAATAATAATAATAAAATAAAGAACTCTATCTTTAAAAAAAAAAAAGAATAAAACCACCTTTCGGACAGCTATAAATAGAGGACAGTATCTTCAACCTGATAAAGAACATCTACAAAAACCCCATAGCTAACGTGGTTAATGGTGAAAAACCAGATGCTTTTCCACTAAGATTAGAAACATGGCAAGGTTGCCCTCTCCCACCACTGGCTTTTCAACATTGTGCTGGAAATTGTAGCCTGCGATAAGACAGGAAAAGGAAATAAAAGGCATACAGACAGGAAAGGGAGAAATGAAGATTTGTCCATAAATGGCATGAGTGTCTATGAAGAAAATCATATTACCCTGCTCAATCCTACATCAAATGTCAATTCAAAACCCTTAAAATATTCCAAAAGACCTGGACTGCCTCTGAGCCATATTCATGCTGTTCTCACTTGCTCGTTCAGTTTTGGTTGATTTGACTGTTCAGTTAAAAAAAAAAAAACAAAAAAAACCACTGAGTCCTTCTGCTTCTCTGGGTCTCCAAGCCTGCACCTCCTTTTAGTTGGAACCCTTTTCTGAATCTCATTTTCCATCAGGGCTCTGGCAGGTGCCACCTCTGGCTGCAGCCTTGGCTGTATATTTACCTCCTTCCTTCAGACTCTGTTGGGTGGCCTTGGGTTTTCTTTGAAGCTATGGGAGATGCTGAGGGGTGGTGACAGGGGAGTGGGGGAGCGGGAGTTAGCTGAGGTCCATTCCATGCTATTCCTCCCAGAGGGTCCCCAGTGGGGTTCAACCCTAGGTATTCCCAGGAGAGCCCAACTCATCGTTCTTTAGATTTCCTTCTTTCTGTGTCTCACTCTTTCAGTTTCCTAAGATCAGTCTCCCAAACTACCTACACCAAATCCACATGTCAGGACCAGCTTGAGGAAGAATGTAGAGGAAGACTTAATTAAGACTTCCTGAAAGAATTCTCCCCTGATATCCTATATTAGTTGCCTTTTTCACATTTCCAATTATACCTTTTATCTTTCCTTTAGAGAAGTCATTATCTTTGTAATTATGCATTGCTTGTTTAACTTTTAAATCGGCAGAATGCTTTTTCTATTTGCTCACACATTGAGTGTGAAATGGACCCTCAGGACACTTGTATAATTTTTCTTGTTTCTGTTGCATGACAGAATAAGTAAGTACATGTCTTAAAAGATGAAAGGATGAGGGCAAACAGAGAGGAGGAGACTAAAAGGAAAGTAAATGGTAAAATGAAGAGAAATTGGTTTAGAATGTATATTTTAGTGGAAGCCTGGCACACTCAATTCATCAGCTTTTGACAGTGGAGACAAATTGGAAGTGCTGGAAAAACTAAGGAGGAATTAAATGAGGTCAGACTTCTTTGATGCTTCTTTATGTTCACGTCATCATTTTGCTCCCTGCTTTGAAAACAAACTGCAATTAACATTTGAGTGGTTGATTACAAGGAAAAATCTCACAAAATGAGGCTGGGAATTTTGGAATTTCTGGAAAGGTTAGCTTTGTCTCATTTCAAATACATTTGATCACCGAGTTCTCTTCTATTTTAACCCCTATCCGTCTTTCTACAAACATTCATCGTGGTGTTCAAGTTGTTTTCACATCTTTCATCACATCTAAACCTCACAACTAAAGTTTACTTGCCCCAGGTCAGGAAAGAGATCTTGCACGGCAGGCTGTGCCCCTCACGAGCATATGGATCTAGTTGGATCTATCAAAATATGGCCAGTGTTTCTAAATAGTCCAGACTGCTGCAGGGCTCCGCTTCCAGTTAGATTAATTCTCCTTCCTTCATCTGAGTGCCGCCAACAGCAACTCAGGAGGCAGCAGACCCCATCTGAGGGCGCTCCCTCTGTCTGCACCGGGTTTATTAATAAAGAGAAAGCTGCTTGTGGAGTCTGGGGACAGCAGGCGCAGGTCGCTCTTTCTTGTGTAGAAACCACCAGCGCAGCTCACCTCCAGGAGAGCGCCAGTAGAAATCTCGGAAGGTTCGGCTCTCACCATTCACAGCCCGGAATGAATGCCCTGCAGACAGGGAGAAAGCGCGCGTCTGGTCCCGCGTCCTGTCTCCACCCTAGGAGCCCTTCGGGCGTGGAGAAGACCTCCCACAGATGTGCCGGCGCGTCCCTTACCTCGGTCCAGTGCGGGCTGTCTTCCCTGACGCCGAGGGGTGTGCGTCGGGTTCTCCCGCGAACTTTCAGGCGCTTGAGCGCCGCTTGCGCGTGCAGAGTAGAAGCCGAGTGCGTCTTGCCCAGCGCTCTGCGCCCAGGTCACCTGCGCTCCCCGCGCAACAGTTGGGCCAGGCGGGGCGGCTGTGCGCGCGCTTCCCGCCGCGCGCCGGGGCCAGGGAGGCTGGCTGGCCCGAGAGGCCTCTCGGCGCTCCCCCGAGGCGCGCGGGCGCCCAGCCCTTCCCCAGATGGAGCGCGCGCCGGCCGCCCCCCAGTGCGCCGGTGCCTCCCCGGGCGCCGAGTGCGCAGGCGCCGACCGTGAGGACCGACCGCGCGCCGGGCTCGAGCGCGGTCGGAGCGCGCGGCGGCGGCGGCCGGACCCACAGTGGACCGACGGACCCCGGCTTACCTACCGAGCCGCGAGCCTCCGGAGCTGGCGGCGGGGTTGCGCGCGCCGCCCGGTCTGAGGGCTCGGCCACTTCGCCATGTCTCCTGGCACCTGCTGAACTAGGAGCGCCCGAGGATGTCTGCGCTCAGGAAGGTGCGAGCAGCATGGGGCCGCGGGACCCGGGCGCTGCGATCAGGGCGCGGGGCGGTGGGAGCCGTCGAGGAGTCGAGGGCCCTGGGAGGGGGCGGCGCGGCGTGACCCGCCAGTGAGGACCCTGCGAGGCTAGCCGGTGGGGGGCAGGGGCGGCTGAGGTTTGCGCTGTCCGCCCGGACTGGAGCGCGGGGACCCCCAGGGACAGCCTGTGCCGGGTCCGGCGTTGAGCTCCTAGCGGGGCTGCACGCGACTTGGCCGTGGCCGGGGTCGGGGGTGCCCAGTACCAGGGTTCCGGGGGTATAAGACCGGGCACCAGGAGGAGGTGTGAGATGCCCCACCTGGTGGGAGGGGGCACAGCCTGGGGGCGCCGGTGGGCAAGGGGCTACAGCCCGCTCAGGTGTGGCAGCGCTAGGGAATGGGGGCAGCGGCCTGCAAACTGCGTCCCCCCCACCCCAAGGCCAAGTGGGAGCGCCGACGGGCTGGCGATGGATAAAAGCCCTGGCTGCACTCGGGGGTCGCGGGCCAAGAGGCCGGGGTGGGAGGGTGGGGGCAATTCTGCCTGGCTGCATCGGCTGCGGCAGTCAGGGGAGGGGGGTGCTCTGGGAGGGGGTGGCCGCCGCCCGGCTCTCCAAGTGCGAGCGCAGAGCACGGGGGCTTTTTCGGGCTGTTGCTAAGCGAGGCGCTACCCAGCTCAGGGTTTTGTAACTAAGCCTCCCCCGGCAGCGGCTGTTGCTGTTCTCGGGCTCCTTCGCTAACGATTGCAGGAGAAATAATAAGGCTGTGATTATTACAGCCCTGCGCAGCCAGGGGTGGGGGGCGGCGGGCCCAGCGGGGTGGGCCGGGGTTGGGGCGCTTCTCCTCAGGCGGCCCCTCTGCGGGTGGCGAGCGCTATGCTCGGAGGCTTCAGGGAAGACTGCGCTCGGGGACTTGAGGAAGGGTCTCTAGGAGCAAGAGTTGGCAGAGGTGGGGGCGACGAGGCACCACGCGCGAGCCTTGCAGGTGGCGGGTGGGCGCGGGGCGCGGGTCAGCCGGGTTTGCTGGAGACTCCGGCGCCCGCCTGGCCGCGGCGCTTCCCACTTGTCGCCGACGCGACTCCGGTCCTGCGTGTGCTTCTCTCGAGTGCGCGGCCACCGGGCAGGGTTGCGGCCAGTCCGTGGCTGGGCAGTCCAGCCGTCTTGTGTAGATTAGAATTCGTCCTCAGTGCTGAACTCCGCCGGCAGACCGCGGGCGCAGCTGCTCGCCTGTCCTTTGGGCGCAGGAGGCAGCTATGGAGGGCGCGTCTGGGCCTTGGGTCCGGCCACAGTGCCAGGTCGGGCCACGGTGCCAGCTCGGGCAGCGCCTAGGGAGGAAGGGTCTGATTGGAAGTCAAGACCCCAGGGGTCTGTGCTTCACAGAGACTCTTTTTTTTTGGCAGATGGTGAATTAATTATATTTGCAATTAGAAAGTAACCGGGTGTGCACATTGGAGCAGCCCGCACCGTCCCTCCCACACACGCCCTGGGAAGGGCAGTTGAGGTCGGAGGTCCAAGTGCCTCCCAGCACCGCGTTCAAGTTACAATTCCTTCATATTCTCTGAGAAAGGCAATAGGTAACCAAGGCAAAAAATGGTGCAATGAAGAAAAAATGATAATGTTTGGAAGGTCAAGTTGATACTCGGGGCTTTTTTTTTTTTAATGTCATTAATCAGGATTTTCCAGTAGCCAAATTGTCTTGTGCAGGCAGCTGGGTGACTCACAGATTTGGCTCCAATTGTAATTGTAGAGTGTGCGTACATTTCCTTTTAGATGGTGTGACTTTTTCATTGCTTGGAAGGGAACAAATTAGAATATTTTATACTCTGCATCTGGCAACATGACTACAGCCTTAGGGAATGCTCCCGCTCAGCACATCTGGCTGTGAGCACGGTGGACGGATCGGGAGAGCCCAGAAGCAGGCCTGCCCTAAACCGGCCCGCACCGTCTCCCACCGCCGGAGGCATCGTAGGTCAGCACTGGAGTGGAGTAGGGTTCTGCTCCCGGTGGTGACCGGCAGGACCCTCCCGCCCCTTCCTTAACTCTGCTTTGTAATCTTTGAGTAAGAAGTCCATAGGGTGGGAGCACTTAGGCTTTTTAACAGTTGTGTAGGATCTGCGTATTACATTTGGGGTTCAAGGGTCAGCTCAGTAAGCAAAATGAGTCAAATAATTCAAATACATGGACTAATTGAAATAACAGTTTTCTCACCATAAAGATGTTTTCTCATATAAGCATTCTAAGTCAACTTTTCATAGTGCTGAACGTTTATTCGTTCTTCCCTTCCAAATAACTTTGCACTTATAGTATGATTATTCAAAGTGGTAGTGTTCGAGACACAGATAAACACATTTGTTTACCAATATTTTTGTATGTCTCGGGTTGCTGGTGATTTAAATTAATAACCATATTTTAAATTTTTATAGAATTCAGATTATATCCTGTTATTTCTCCCCGATGACATACACGTGTCCTTCTACGGCAATCTATTGCTTCTCCTATTTTTATCGACTTCATTTTTGAAATTGGTAGAAATTTCACATTAAATATTCAAAGCAAAAATGTGCTTTTCAGAATTTTAAATCACACTGGGTTCTTTGTACCCAGAATCAACCAATTCTGAAACTAAAGGGTTCTATTTTTTTAAAGTGTTGGAGGATTTGTTTTATTTTTAAGACAGTATCTTCTATAATGTTTAAGTCAAATGCCATAATTTTTAATATCATATTTGAGAAAACACTTCATGATTGCTCAGTTTTTCAAAGAGTTGAATGATGTACACTTTGATTATAGATTTTAAAGGGATGTCAATTAAATGTATTATTTATTGACCCTTAGAATGGATATGCCATGGTCATTCATTGGATATAATAAAAATAAGTATGATTCATCATTTTGGCCAGATGGCGGTCATATTTAGAGCATTGCCAGCATGTTGGTTATAAAAGAATTATAGGCTACCATACAGGAAGTTAGTGGGCAAACATCTTTTGCAGTTAAAAATTATTCTTAATCAGCTATAGTTTTACTGAGGAGTTATTGTTCATGACTGGAATCTAGCCAATTGCCAACTTCTTAAATACATTTTGTTTCCTAGGTACTTGGTGTACAAAGACTGAGCGTGATGGTTTCATGTATATTCATGGCAAAATGCTAGTTTTTAGAGAGGCTGAGCGGACAGGTATGGCTTGTAGGGTGTGTGGATTCCACTTTAAATCCTCTGTCTATTAATTACCTTTTTCTCCCAGGGCTTAACAGCAAGAGATTTGGACTCAGTATTAATCTCCTCGGCAAAGGCAGTTGGAGTTCAAATGTAAACCACTATTTTTATTTTTTCATGCCATTATTCTGTGTGTTGACTTCATCTTCCTGTGAAAAAACTTCTCTTGATCTGCAACTCACAGATTTCCTCCCATGGTGCCTTGGTTTTGCCTCTTGAGAGGTGACTTCCCATTTCTTTGGCTGTTGTGATGCCCCCGTGACAGGTCCTCTTAAAGGGAGCACACCTCTTCTGGTCTGCCAATAGTGTTTTCATGCTGGGTGTCTGCCTGCTTAGTTCTTGAACTATCTCGTTCTTCTCAGTGGACATTTAGGAGCTGAACTTACTGGACTGTGTTAGTGGACTTCTGGTACATTAGCCATTCAGTGTGAATTTACCTTTCTAAGATGACAGGATGCTGACTTCCTCTGGAGAGCTGCCATTCCCCAGGTCTGCCTGTGGTGCTCCTGCCCTCTGCTTCAGGGGTGGGCTTTTGTTGGCCAAAGGACATCCTAAAGTCCTGTCCATCTCTCTTTTTTTTTTTTTTTGAGACAGAGCCTCAAGCTGTCACCCTGGATAGAGTGCCGGGGCATCACAGCTCACAGCAACCTCCAATTCCTGGGCTCAAGCGAGTTTCTTGCCTCTGCCTCCCAAGTAGCTGGGACTACAGGCGCCTGCCACAACACCCGGCCATTGTTTTTTTTTTTTTTTTTTTGGTTGTAGCCATCATTGTTGTTTGGCGGGCCCGGGCTGGATTCGAACCCGCCAGCTCAGGTGTATGTGGCTGGCGCCTTAGCTGGTTGAGCCACAGGCACCGAGCCGTCCTGTCCATCTCTTGAGAGTAATTGGGTCAGTGAAGGAGAGAATTCATCTGAGACTAGAATTTTATATGCCTTTAGAGGGGAGCAAAGCTTTAGGAGGATGCAAGGCCTACAGTTGTTGCAGGCACCTTACAGCCTTGCAGGATGGTCTGTCTGCGGGTGAAGAGACACCTGTGTATGTAGAAGAAGAACTGTACTTATACCCAGAGGCAATATGGTCCCGGTGAAGTTGTTGAAAGCTGGGACCCAAGTTAGGTATGAAACTGTCATTATGCCTTGATTTTCAGTTACGTAAAACCAAGAAGTTCTCCCTTTGAATTGGGTTTTCTGTCCCCAACAAATGATATAAACAGGTTTTTAGTTTCTTGGAAAATTCCAATGTTAAAGCTCTTATCATAGGGCAAGAACTGTTTAGCTTTGGGGAGTGCTTTTATCTGTTACATTTCTCCTGTGTATCCACAGTAAAAAAGAGAAAAATTTAAACCAGTCATTTCTAAAAATGAATAAACATTTGGAATCAGTCGATCCACAACAATGTAGCAAAAATATTTAAAAAGTAACTTTGTGAATGTAATTGGTCGTGGTCTTTTAAATGATGTTTCATATTCTGTACAAAAGAAAAAAATGGAAATGATCCTCTCAGGCTTATTGAGTGTTTATAAAGTCAGGCAATATAAAAAAAAGCCACTTGTGCTTAATGAACATTTGTCTTGCAATTTTTACACAGTGGTGACAAGAACCCTTCATCTTGGCAGGGATGGTGTCCGACTCAGGATGCAAGTTCTTCCAGCAGACTGCCAGTGTGGCTGAGTGGCAATTTGCAACTTATATGGCCTCACTATATTTCAGTTTGCTCACCACCAAGAGGGCAGGTAACTTGATAGGATTGTCAGGAGGATTAAATGAATTGGTGACTAAGCACTGAGAACAGTGAATGTAGCAAATGCATGACAAGTCTTGACCATTTATGTCACGGAAAAATAAATAAAATTTGGGCCCAGTTAAGGCTAGCTTACAATTTAAATATTTAAGCAAATTCCCTGAATCCCCATAAAAGTTTGTTGCTTATCATTTCTAGTCTTCTTTTATTTATTTCTATCTCTTTTTTGCTATTCCTTTCCAAAATGTTATTTAACTCAATCACAAAGGACAAGGGCAGAAATGTCAGTAAAATAGAAATAAAAAATCAGAGAAAACAAATAGTGCAACCACAATAGTTAAGAGGATTCTTTGGGTATCACATTTGATTTTGAGCTTCCTGGGGGTGAAGTCAACAAAAATCAAAACCAGAAACCTTCACTTGAGTACCTTATCAGGGTGGACGCTGCACACTCATTTTTCAGTGAAGAAAAACTTTCCCTAGTGCTACCCCATAAAAGGTATTCTCGTGGTCAAGCCTCTAATCAGGGCTTTGGGGTTACTAACATAATAATTGTACAATCCCAGAAGTATTTTTTGTGCTAGTGTCTGCTAGTAGATTTTTTTTTCTTTTTTCTTTTTTTTTTTTTTGAGACAGAGCCTCAAGCTGTCACCCTGGGTAGAGTGCTCTGGCATCACAGCTCACAGCAACCTCCAATTCCTGGGCTCAAGCGAGTCTCCTGCCTCCGCCTCCCAAGTAGCTGGGACTACAGGCGCCCGCCACAACGCCTGGCTATTTTTTGGTTGCAGCCGTCATTGTTGTTTGGTGGGCCGGGCTGGATTCGAACCCGCCAGCTCAGGTGTACGTGGCTGGCGCCTTAGCCCGTTGAGCCACAGGTGCCGAGCCTACTAGTAGATTTTAAAAGAAACCAAAAACCAAACACACAGGCAGAACCTGAAGAAGGGGCTAAGAATCTTTGCCTAGGATTTAAACATTATATCCATGGCCCAGTGGTAGGGTGTGTAAGAGAGAAAAGTCTTTGGGTGTCATCCAATGGTCAGTTGTTCACTGTCAGATACTCATATAACTTCATGTATATTCTGTGGACCACTCAAGTTTCTTGAATTCCATGCATCTTCATATGTCATAAGAGATGTGAAGGTAGGGAGTCATTGTCACTGTTGTCTCTGACCCCTGGCCTCTGCCTCCTTCCCCTTCTCCCTCCCTCTCTTTCTCTCCCCTTCCTCCCCTCCCCCCTCTGTCCTTCACCTCTCTCCTTTTCCTCTCCTTTCCCTCCGCTCTCCCTCTTCCTCCCCCCACCCTGCCTTAGGAGCTGTTCTCTCCGTGTATCTTGCCCGTGAGACAGGGGCCTCTCGGTGTGTCCCCGGGTAGTAACACCTCCTGCTGTCTTGTGCTTCTGTGTTTGTTCCCTGGGAAATGGGTTAGGAGCGTCCCCGTGCGCCCCATGGTCGTCCCACCTCTGCTTCTGCTGTTCTGTGAGGAAGTAACTTTGTCTGTGTTACTCTTGTGCCTTGGCTTAGGATCTGCCTGTGACCGTCTGTTTGCTGAGGGGTTGTATGGGTGCAGGTGTGTCCCAGCCTTCAGCTCTCATCTCTCCTCCCTTCCTCACTGTCCCTCTGCTGTGGCGCTCAAACTCTCCTAACTGTGTCCCCCCTGTCACCGACTTGGCCAGACACCAGCAGGACTCCTTCCTAGCCCACCTTTGACCATTTTTTCTTTTCTGTCTTTTCCTCATAATTATCTTTTCAGACCTAGTTGAAATGCCACTTCCCTTGTGGTGTGTGTCCCAGGCCTTGCTGCCAGAATGATGTCACCCTCAGAGCCCTTGCTGAGCCTCTCTTGGGGCGAGGGCTGTGCGTGCCGGGCCGGGCCATGGGTCCAAGCCCCATGCCCAGGTGCCAGGCGCTGTGCTTGGTGCTGTAGAGGTGGAGGGAAGGGGGCAGAGCCCGGACCCCTTGATATCTGTCATAGTGCTTTGGGCCAGGTTACTCTATAAATATCTGAAACAACCAGTAAGTCTTCAGTCCCCTGCTCCTTACACGGCAGTCAGGGTTCCGCACGTGTTTACCTTTCTTCTCTGAGTGGTGTGTGCGATTGAGATGTGGAACTTTGCTAGCACATCAGTGGATTTGAATTCCTTTTACGTTTGCCTTTGAATTGAAACCTTTGGCTCTTTTAAAAATAATTTCCATTTTTATGACATTCTCTGTAATATTTTGACAGTTTCTGAACAGGTTTCTGAACATCTGTTTTCTGGTGTTAAAGACTTAGTATAGGACCTATACTATTGATCATTTAGAAATTTACATGAACAGTTGACAGTTGTAGTTTCAAACTTTCATCACGGCTGTTTTGGTATGTAACATTTCTGGGTCTACAACAAAATGTTCTAGGTTATCACTATAATTAGATCCAAGCCTTATTTTTGTTGTGATAGGTGAGCTACATAGCTCTTTAAAGCAGCCAAACAGTATTTCCTAGTGTTCAGTTTATCCACTGTGTGCTTCTTTAAAGGAATTTTCTTAATAGTTACAGCACTTGATTAAAGAAGACCCTACTATGTGTGCAACGAATTTCAGCAATTTCACTTGGGGGAGCTTGTCCTAAGGAAAAAATCATGAACTTATGGGAAGTTAGCTGGGCAGATATTCACTTCGGTTGTGTTTTGTGGTCTAATACTGGGAAACAGCAGTAACTGGAGACTGGATGAATTCATTGTGATACAGCCACATTATAAAAAATACACTTCCATTAAAAAGATGCAAGTTACGTATTTAGTCCTACAGAAAGGTGTTCATGTTGTGTTAAGTGAAGAAAACATTACCAGTCAGTTTCTTCCCACCTCCCCAACCCTGCTATATGAGGCTCAGGGAAGAGCGTGGGGGGACCCACAGCCAGAGTGGAGACCCTGTTGAGTCCTCTGTGTCTGCACATGCTCAGAGCAAGGACCAGCTGCCTGCAGTGCTGTACTTGGCCTTCTCAGTTCACCCGCAGGCTCTGTTTCCAGCACTCTGGCCTCCTGCTGTTTCCCGAGCTGTAGCCCCTGGGATCAGGGCATCCCACCTGCCCTGATGGGCTTTGCAGAATGGTGGGCTCAGGTCTTCCTGCACATGGGCTTCTCAGTGAGGCTGGCCACCGAGGCTGTCCCTCTGTCTCCCTGGCTACCTTCTCACACACCATACAATTCACTTATTGTTAACATTATCTAATGTCTTTACATATTGTCTGATATGGAATAACGAACTTTGACCAAGCACTGTGTGCTGGGTACCCTGCTGTACCCCATGTTAACTTTCTTAATTCTTGCACCTGCCTGTGAGGTCAGTACTGTCGCTACCTGATGTGGCAGGTGAGAAGACCAAGGAAGACAGGTTGGATGACCTACCTGGAGCTACAGACCACTCATTGTGCAGGCCGTGGGGTTGGAGTCTGCAGCTCTGCCACTGAGTGCTGCTGACATGACGAGGTTGGGGGGCAGAGGGTTTTACCCTTGTTGGTCACTGTTGTAGTCCAAGCACCTAAAACATTGTTGGGCACGAGGTGTCCAGTCAGCCTTTGCTGAATGAATTTAGAACAGAAAACCAGCTGTGCAGCTACAGGTACTGAGATTGATTTTGATTTTCTTTCTTTTTTTTTTTTTTTGGTATGTTTGTATCAGAAATCTTTTGGCTCCGCATATTAGGAAGTCCCACTCCAAACAACCTAAATGGGAATGTCTGTTAGTTCCTCTGATGAAAGATCACAGTGGGATGTCCTCCGTGACCAGGTTCCTTCCCTTCTGACCTGTCATTCTGACCATCGGCCATCAGCTCTGCAGCTGTGGAGAAGTAGGGCCCAAAGCCTTTCTGCTGTAACATGACACTTGTGTAAAGTCCAGAAAGGGTTCTGTGGCCAGTGGTCCCTCTCTCTCTGGTGTCTTATGCCTTATGCCCCTGCTGTTGTCCTCTCCACACTGTGTGTAGAGGATCATGTGTGGGAAGGTTGGGGAGCTCAGATCATGTGTGGGAAGGTTGGGGAGCTCAGTCTCACCCCACGCTCACCTGCCAGGGCCCAGGAGGAAGGGGAGGGGTCTCATCATTAGCCAACTGTCTTTGTTTTGTTTGTATAGTGTGGAAGTCTTATTATTAGTAAAAGACCTCCAGAAACTTTGCTTCATGTCTCGTTACGTCCGACTAGTTTAATCTTAATGGGCTCTTTTGGGTAGAGCTATCCCTGGTGACCCTGGAGGCTGTGCAGAGGAGTGTTCTGGGGAAAAGCCGCCACTTCCAGATACCAGGAAGGGGGGCTGTTGGCCACCACCACTGTGTGACTGTTCTTCTGGATTTATAAATTACCAATGCATGCAATACTTCTGTCATTTAATGAAGTCTTATAGGACTTCTTGACGTGTTCATCTAATTAAAAGATTGTGAAGATATTGTAAAGCAGAAAATCCATGAAACTCATTGTAACAATTTCATGATTTATCAATTATTCCTATGTTAATTACACGACTGGATTCACCAGCTGTGTTGCCTATGGTTCTCTGAGCCCACGTCCAAAAATCAAACTCTGGCAAATGTAAGCAAGGTGGAAAATGTTGGCAGGACCTGGGCCGGTGTGCAGAACCGAGGGGAAGGCTGGGAGGTGAGAGCCCGTGCTCAGCTGAGAAGTGCACAACATGTGCTCTCCACCTCCGTCTTGCTTCCTCTAAGACTGAGCTTCTGCAGAACAGCCCAGCCCCAGCTCCAAGTGGGCTGCAGGGCGCAGGAACCGGGGTAGAGGCTGGTGGTGGGCCCCATGCTGTCTGTGGTGGGCGAACTACCTTTGCTTGCTCTCAGCAAAACACTGGAGTCTAAACCAAAGAAAAGGTGAGAAATACAGCATCTTGTGTCATTTTATGATGGATTTTAGCATTTTTAAAAGAAAATAAAAATGCATACATATATGTCTGGTAAAGCCTACACCCTCAGTGTTGAAGTTCGTTAATGGCCCCACTGAAGATCATTCAATGGTCAGTTACGGCTGGAACAAGAGTTCCGTCCCTTTATCTCTACCACCCTTCCTTTAACACATCTCCTCTGTCACTGGTGCAGGACATTCTTTGAAAGGACACAGCAACTTCCCAGCGAACAAGAAAAGGCAAAACCCAGAGTGAGCATTTTATCATACACCTTGGCAATGCCTTTCCTTGGCTGCCGGATCTTTTATTCCTATCGTGGGATCTTTCCTATATTCCTCACATCTGTTGAGTCTTTTCTCTCCTGTGATATATTTTTTTCTCTGCCATATCTGGTGGTGAAATTGGAGGAACATTGGGCTACCTTTGTACATTTTCTTTTTTTTTTTGTTTCTGGTCATATTATCTGCTTAATATTTATAAATTATTAGTGTATTTTAAGTCACCAATAATTCTATGACCTGGAAATAATTACAGTTTGTTTCTTGGCATGCATCATTCCAGGCTTCTTCTAATTATTTTTTAAACCAAAATTGGGAACTGTCCTTTTTTTTTTCAATTTATTTTCTTTCTAAGAATTTTGCCCATTATATTCAAATTATTCTTTGATAGTTTGATTTTAATTGACATATAGCATTCTTATTCACAATATTATTTAAGCATTTCCCTATTGTTTAACAGTTAAGTCGTTTAGCTATTTGGCTATTTTGTGATTAATATCTTTTTCAATATTTTCTGAAAATGTAGATTTTTTTCCCCAGCAAAAATTCTTAGGAAAAGAGTTATTAATTAATGTGTGTATTTAGTTCAGTGGTGCTACTGTAACAAATTACCACAAACCAGGTGGCTTAAAAGATCAGAATCATGCTCTCTCAGAGTTCTGGAGGCTGAAGTCCGGGACGAAGGCAGTCGGTGAAGAAGAAGCCGCCTCTACCGGCTCCCGGGAGGCTCCTCCCCGCCTCTCCAGTTCTGGGCTCCCACGTCCAGCCTCTGTCTTCACAGCTTCTCCTCTGCTGTCTGTCTCCCGAGGACACTTGTGAATGCATTGAGGGCCACTCAGCTAGAGATTATCCCACCTCTGAAGAACTGAAATTCATCACATCTGCAAAGATGCCATTTTCGAATAAGGCCACATATGCAGGTTCTGGGGATGCCCTGGTGGGGGCCACTCTGCCCATGACTAGGAGTCTCTATGCTGAGAAGCCAAACCACCTGTGAGTGCGGCACACGCCCCATCTGACCTGGGCCAGCACCCGGGGAAAGAGGCAAGGAGTTGGCTGTGGCTCAGGGAAGGACTTTGTCAGTGTAAAAGCAACAAGAGAAACCAAAAAAGGAAAACCACAAGGGAAGGATCAATAAATGGTCTGACAAGAACATTTAGAGGCTTTTCTATGAATAAAACTAAAGTGCATGATGAGCTTGGAAGCCCCTTGGTTCTTAACTGTAAAAACAAGTTAATATCCTTAGTATATAAAGATTTTTCCAGAGTGCATGAAAAAAATGGACAAAGGATATAAATAGAAAATTAATAAAAGTCAATATTTGGTTAATAAGCATTTGGTAACAGAAAGACACATTAAAACACGACTTTTCAAAAAGTGCAAATGAGAGTTATTTTAATAATAGTTAATGATCACTTATTTTCGATGTTTGACTTTCAAGGCCTCTGGAGCACACGTCCATTGTTTGCATGCCTCAGTTTCCCCACAAGCCCTGGCCGCACATGTTTATATACCAAGTGTGTGGCACCGGCCGACACTCACCTGCCCCTGTGATTCAAGCTGATGGAGGCACACTGCGTTCTGTCTTTGTAACAAAATGTAGATTTCCTATTTCAAAAGGCTTAATGGGATAGCATTTTTTAAAAAAAGAATTCAAGCTGGCTAAATTTAGTTTCTGAAAAATGTCCAGTCCCAAGTTAGATCTATTCTGAAATATCTGTCCACGGGCCCAACCTCCTTTCATCCAAGATGGTGAATTGGCTGAATCGTGGAAAGTTGGAAGTTTCTCCTGCCGGACGCCTCTGTCAGCAAACAGGTACCGTCAGCCACGCCACTCTGACTTGGCCTGGGATTGGAAATACCTGTTTGGAAACTCTCGGCTGCTGCAGGTGTTTCTGGGGATTGTTGGAGCGGGCTGCTGCTTTTCTCTCAGACTCCACCATCGAATGCCATCTCTCTTCCAGCCTTTGTCATGTTCTCCTTTGAAGACTGCATGGAAGGTGGATCAAAGGCTCTAGGAAGGTCAGACTCTCTCTGAGTTTCCGGTCCTTTCCTGTTCCTTACAACAAGTTTTACATCTTGCTTCATCTGACATGCTTTTCAGACTGATTATTTCTCCTTCCTAAAGACGTAGTTGTTTGCTATTAGTTTAGAAGAGGGTCACTCTCTGGGTCTCTGGTGTGGTGCTGGGGACATCGTTTCCCTCACTGTGTCCTCTGAGGTGGGGAGGGTGGGCGCCTGTGCCCTGTGCTGGAGTCCGGTCCATCAGTGTGGACAGAACCATTCTGTCTCGTTTCCTACCATACAGTGCACAGGAAGACGCCCGATGTGATTAATCTCCAGACTCTGTGGCCTCCAGTGGGAACAGTGAGGGGCAGGCACGGCCAGCTACCTGCCTCAGGGCCCATGTGTGTCCAGTCCTGTGTTTCTCTGGAAAAGGGGCAGAAAGGCCCAGCTCTGCTACCAGTGATCAGGCAAGAGGCACAGCCAGGATGGTCACCCTCACCAGGGACGGGGAGTGGCCCTATGCCCAGACACCCCGTGGTGAGCAGGGTCTGGCCGCTGTCTCCTGGCAGGGGCGCAGTTGGCCCAGGAGGGCAGACTGCAGCTGTGTGTTCCCTGGCAGTGGGGTAACTCTGAAGAGGCAAGTCTTCCCTGCTTCATGCTCTGGGGCCATTTGCCTGTGTTGAGCACCGTGGGTGGTGCCCGAGAAGGAGGAGGTTTTCATTGGTACTGGAATAGTCTTGAAGCTCGGGCTCCTGCTGTGGGGGATACTGGCCACTAGACCGTTGGTGGGGCAGCCGGGAGTTTCCCTGCTGGGAGCTCCTGGCCAAACCTGGGGGTACCTCTCAGCGCTCCACCCAGGCTGCCGGCTCTGCTCCTCAGAGAACCGCCCTTCACGGGCGTCTCAGGACAGTCTTCCTTTCAAATACTTTTCTCTTTTTTCTATGTAAGCAGACTCATGCTTATCCCGCTTCTCAATTGTTATTGGAAGTATGGCAAAAACTATGGTCATTGTATGTGGCCTCTTTAAAAGAACAAACAGTGTGCAAAGAAAATGTCTAAATGTCTTTTAACTCTGGCCTGTTTAGGCTGAACATTCCTTTGCTCTTTGACAAATATGGAAACAGAGGGATTGAAAAGTCAGGAAGCTTTAGGCCTGAGAGTGAGGTGGGTGCTGCTTCCTCAGAGGAGAGGAAACAATCTTACCATCAGCAGGAGTTGCTGCTGTGAGCACCAGGGCACTTGGCAGGTCTCGGCTCCCTTCCACGCATTCCTGGTCGATGTGGCGGTGATTTCTTTGTACTTAGGCTTTGTCTGTAGGGAACACGGGGTCATTCCAGGAGGAAGGAAGGCTATTTAAATCATAATTATGCATGGTGAACAGCTCCTTCTAGGAAAGAAGAATTGAAAGAATTACTCTTAAGATAGGCGGTCCCGTTCAAGGTCTCTGGAATTGTGGACAGACCCGTAGGAATGAGTTCTCACTAAGGCACGGAGAGAAAGGCACAAACTCCTGGGGACTCTGAAAGGAGTCGCAGGCAGAGAATCAAGTGGGGAGAGTCCTCAGTGGCAGTCAGTGGACTTGCATCCTGGAGTTCTTTGTTTTTCTTTCTCTGAAATGCTGTCGGTATAAAAAATGTACCAGTTCACCAGATGGAAATTTAGTTCTTAAATACACGGTGTATCCTCTGCAATGATCCAAGATGATCAAATGGGATAAATAATCATTGTTTTCCTTGAGGTATTTTTAAACTCTGCACAGAGAAAGGGCATGTTTTGCAGCCTGCTGTGGGCAGGGGTGAGCCCGGGGATTGCTGCGAGAAGGGTCCTTGGCCAGCTCTATACAGACCAAGGACGGCACCGAGTGTGTTCCAGACCCATTTCAATGCAAAGTCTCACTCTGGCTGGTGTGGCTTTGTGCCCTCTTTCTGAGGTGGGCAGCTCCGTCATCTGGGTAGGTCTGAGTAAGGCTGCAATGGTAACTATTCCTGTTGGTGTATGCGGTGTGACATGTGGAGGGTGTCCGGCAGGTGGCTTTCCCTGCCAGGTTTTTTGGTCATAACTGCAGCCTTTGGGGACAGGTCTGGGCTACACTCCAGCACAGCTCCCAGGGCCCATTTGGAGGGTTTGTGTCCCGTCCCTTGAGCTCCATCTGTAAAGTACTTCCAGACTTTACTGAAACACGGTTCCATTAGACACCAGCTTAGACAAACTTCATTGTTAGACAACGAGGGGACAGATCTCGCCTGAAAAAACCAGAGACTCCTGCAGGTGAGTAGGGTGGGATCAGGAACAAAGGAAACTTGGAGCATGGATTTTGCATATTTCATCTGCCTCCCTCTGTGTGCTGATGCCCTTCATGGGTGGTGGAATGAACTTTGGTTAGAAATGATGGCTGCAGTTTCAGGCTCTATTCCCCCAGAAAGAAGTAATTATTAATCAGCAGTCTGGAGCCACGATGAGCCGTTGCCACCAGGATATGTATTTTTGGTCCATCTGGTACATTATCCAGGCAATGTGTGACGATCTGGGTGACTTTGGCTGGATGTCTAGATGCTTACTGGCAATGTAACCCTGTAGAAGATACTTTTTTGCTGTGTGTGTTTGGTGGATACAGAAGAGGACATTAATTTAGTGTTTATTACTTATACTTTAAGTAATAAACTTTAGTGTTTATTATTTACTCATACGTAATGAGTGAATGAAGCAAATTCATTCATTTGATGTATTTATTGATTTATTGATAATCTCCTAGTATGTCCAACAGTGTGCTTGGACTTGGGTCCATTTTAGTAAATAATAAGGATGTTGTTTGCTGGATTAAGAGTCTGCAGAGGGAGATAAATGTTAAACAAATAATTCGATTGGTAAAAATATTTTTAATAATCATAATCATAATTCTGCTCTTGTGAGAGCAGCCTGGGCAGTGAAGGGGGTGTGTGATTTAAGGTGAGGCCTGGGAGAGTGAATGTGTGTTGGGGTGGGTGCCTGTGCACATGAGGGGGGTGGTCCTGCCTGTGGGGCTGAGGTCTGCAGAGATGGCATCTCAGGGACTCACTTTGTACACACAGAGCACTTGCAGGCTTGTTGGGAGTTGATGTTCTGAACATACAACTTGACTGTCTTCCATCAGAAGGTGCTAGGGCTGTGCTCTGGACATCATGAGAGTTCAAGGTGGGGCCCCAGGTGGTGGCAGGGCTGTGGTGGCTGCCCGCACATGGTGCTGAGCCGTGCTTGGGGACTTTGAGGCTCTTGTTGGTTCATTTTTTGCCTGGCGATGTAGGCAAGGGCAAGACCACAGAGGGCCTTTTAGGTTGTGTTCACAGCTTATAATGCTCATCCCTACATCACCGGGGTGGTGGGACTATTATGACCACAGCCATGTAAGAATGAGTGGGGGTTGCAGGTGTCTGCAGGGGACTGGTGGTACCTGAGGTGGGGAAGGTGATGGACACAAGCCATTTAGGAAACGCCAGACTGGTCCTTACCAGGTGGGCGGTAAGTGTAGACCTTGGGTGGACACAGTAGAGCCCAGGCCTCTGCTAGGGAGAGGATGGTGTCACTGCTGGGCCGCATGTGAGGGCCTGGTCGGGTTGGAAACAGTGGATATGCTACAGGGGATGTGGTCTGGTTGCTTTTGGATTCACCAAAGATGGATGCAATCTTACATATTTGAGAAGATTTTAAGAACTGTAATTTGCCAAAACCAAGCCTTATAAGATGTGAAAGCTGTTTTCTTCTTCCTGATTTGAAGTTCACATCCAGCTTACCTGGAGGGCTAATCTGGGGTCTTAGAGAAGTCTGTTGAGTCAAAAACTGCTTGAGCAGAAATGTTGTCAGGTTGAGCCTCACATTTTGCAGATGGGGAAACTGAGGACAGGCCAGAACCCCTCGTGCTGGCAGGCGCCCTCCTCTCTCCACCCTCCGTGGCTCTGTGCCCGGCCACGCCCTCCTCATGCTGCTGGAATTGGGAGAACATTCTTTTAGCAGCTCCCCGCCTCCGGTCTCTCTCGGCTTGAAACCATCCTACACACAGCTGCCGGGATAATCTTCTGAAGCCATTTTTATCATGTCACATCTCTGCATGCTGTTTTCTGTTGCCTTTTGTCAAACCCAGATTTCTTCGTTCTGGTTCTTAGGGCTTTCTGCAAAATGTCTCTTTCCTGGGGTCCCCGTCATGTGTCTCTGTGGAACCTTCGCTCCACCCATCTGTCCTCATGTAAGTCACTGACTGTATCTTGCTGTCCCTGCCACGGGGCCCTTGCATGTGCCTCACCCACCTGGAATATTCTCCATCAGCTCATCTCTGTTCATTGCGCGGTGTCCCTGTGCCATTCCCATCTAACCCAGAACTCCTTTCTTCCTTGAACTTATTCCTAAAACGTCTCTCTCCCAACTCCAACCATTTCTTTACTTTGAGTCCTTTTTGGCAATTAACTACTCAGCTTCTATAAAATATCTTAATCCAGAAAACCCATCATCATACAGTAATTAACTAGATTTATGAAAACATACTAAGAAACACACCCTATGACATTTCTTTAGAAAATAGTTTCCCATTAGGTATTGGCAGCAGTGCAAGTGCGGGAGTCTTGATCGGTTTCAATTGTGTTTTAAGGAATGTTGTTCTGCAAGTTGAATGACACCCATATTTAGGCGGCTGGTAGGATATTCTGGGGACTCCTAAGCTGATGCCTTTGCCTGGTTTGGGGGTTGTTCTTTGGACCTATCAGTGTTCTCCGTCGGTTTCACATGCCATTCACAGCCTTGACAAACGATGCTGAGTCACTGTACCGTGTGGTCCACAGGCTGAGGTGGTATTTGGTATCATATGATACCATATCCAAGATCGGATATCTTTGCTTTAAGGACTGTGCATCTTTGATTTTCCTATTTTAGATTCATGTCTTCAGCAGAATTCAGATGGTGTTGGGGGTTCGGAGCCATGTCCAGTTCCCTGGTGCCCCACGTAAGGGTCACTGTGTCATCAAAGCCCGAGTCTCTTTGTGCACCTGAAGACATCATCAGAGCATAAACACCAGGCGACCTTGAACTTGAACGTGCCTTCCTGTCAGCTGCCTTACTTGCATGCGTGTCAGAGTGACCTTGTGTGCAGGGCCAGGGTGGGTGGGGATGAGTCCAGGCGCTGCCTCTTCTTACCTGTGGGGACTGGGATGAGCCTCGGTTGTGTTATTTATGAAATGGGCATGATAATGTTACTGAATTTCTCTCCTCAGTAGGTCCTGGGTCTTGGGGATTTGAGGCATGAACCCATGGACCATAGATCAGCAAGACAGGATTTTATTAGAAAGAAATACAGAAGCAGTAAAAGGCACCAGAGCATCTGGTGGGGAAGAGAAATAAGTTGGGAGTCTCTACCTGGGATCTTTGTCTAGGAGTCTTACGTCTTGAGAATTACACTTGGCCAGGACTTGGCAAATAGAAACCTATTTTCCATGTTAATGAGTGTTGTTGACAAATGAATGAAGACAGTCCCTCTAGCTCAGGGCATTCTGGTCATGAAGTTACCCAGGCCTGGGAAAAGTGGGGTCCCCTCTCCAGCCTTGAATGGGGGAATACCATCAATATCAATGATTTCACCACTTACCACACATGTTGAACAGATCAAATGAACCTGAGGCTAAGGAGTGATCAGCCGTGCACATGGCAGGTTGATGGCAAGGCCAGGCCAGAGGCTTGGCTCCAGTCTCCTGTTGGCTGCCTTGAACCTGAGATCAGCTCCTCAGCCCATCTTTTCCCGTGAGATGCTTTGTGGACAGGAAGACCTCTGTGTGTAAGGTATTTATGGCAAAGCAACTTTTAATCACTTTTCATTGTTTGTGTAAATCTAGCGATGTCCACAACAGACTGATTTTTTAGTTTTATTGACACTTGACTACTTTTTCATTAAAAATCAGAAGCAGCCACGCAGTTTATCAACTGGCACCTCTGAGGTCTCTGCCTTTAGGACAGGTGGGCTCTGCCGTCCTGTGTGGGTCTCACTAGGGTCTGTAGTTCCCATGTGTCTGTGGCAGGCCAAGTGGTCCTGACTCTGTCCTCTCAGCACAACCTTCAGGGTGGTTTCTGCCAGGTGAGGATCACTTACCTTTCCTGTCTGATGGTTGCAGGAACTTGTGTTTTTAGGGTAGAGGCTATGTTACTAACATATAGTCATCGATCACTCTGCTGACAGCCAACTTGGACGTACACACCACCCTTCCCATGTCCGTGTAATATGGCCTATGCCCAAAAGAGCTGTGAGCCTGTGAGGCAGCCTACTATGTGGGCTTTGGCTCCCACTGTGCAAGTGAATGGACTTTTCTGTTTGTTTTTTTCCAGTTTTTGGTGAGGGTTGGATTTGAACCCACCACCTCCGGCATATGGGGCTGGTGCCCCACTCCTTTGAGCCACAGGCTCCACCTTTGAATGGACTTTTCTATATAGATTTTGAGACAGTCCTAAAGACCATCTTTCAGTGGAAAATAGTTCCTTATTATTGCTTTTTCAGATTTGTTGTTTTTAAAAATTTAAAACAAATATTAACGTATTTATAGGTATTTTAGATGAAGGCAGCACTTGCACATAGTTTTAGCAGTCAAATCAGACAGGAGGAGTCACAGTGGAAGGCATTGTGTCCCGCCTTCCTCTCAGCACTTGGAGAATCACTTGAAACTCACTTGTTAAAGTGGAGACTTTAGGTTTCTGATCAGTTTTAGAACCTGTCCCCCCAGTGGCACAGTGTCACTGTGATGAGTCCACAGGTGCCTTGGGGCTTGTGCCTGGTGCCCATCCTGGAGCTCTGGGCCAATGAGTGAGGAGTGTCACCCCACCATCTGCCAGGGTCAGGTGGTGTCTTACGGTGCAGCTCCCTGAGACCGCCCATGTCTTTTGATCAAGCTGCCATGGGCACCATTAACTACTTACCACCTCCTTCCCTTCTCCCAATGATTGAACTATTGCTTTTAGTTTCTTCCTCAGCTTCCTCATTAGCTCTACATAGTGAATTCCACCAGTATTTCTTATTTTGTCAACTCTAGGCAGTATCACTCGACAACTCCGTTTATAACAGAGAGATGTCAGTGCCTCCAAACCTAATTTTCCTTTTCACTTCTACCACCCAGCATTTGTCAAGGCTGATACCAAAGTGTGTACTATGTTTTCTGCAATCTGAAAATCAGAAATAAGTATGTGCTTATGCTATGCTAACCCCACTCCCAGAAGAGCTGTCCCTGTGTGTCCAGTTTCCTCCCCAGATGGCCCTGCTCTCCTGGGGTTTCTGACAGTTTTCCTTCACTACATTTCTCTCTCCACCTGCCCTCTGTCCATCTCTCTTACCCTCCCATTTCTCTCCTGGTCAGACCTAAAGCTTCTCAAGCTTCTTGTCTTTTTCAGGTTGAATTTTTGTCTCCTTTTGTTGATGTACAACTTCATATAATTTCCTAAGAAATTAAGAGTGGGGGGTGGCGCCTGTGGCTCAAAGGAGTAGGGTGTTGGCCCCATATACTGGAGGTGGAGGGTTCAAACCCAGCCCCAGCCAAAAACTGCAAAAAAAAAAAAACAAAGAAAGAAAGAGTGGGGGAAAAAGTTTCTCATCTTGCTTGTTTGGAAATCTGCTGGGTATAAAATTCTTTTTTTTTTTTTTTAATTGTTTGGGATTCCTTAAGGGTACAAAGAATTAGGTATACTGATTGCATTTCTTAGGTAAAGTCGCTCTTATAATTGTGTCCCACCCCAAGAGGTGTGCCATACACTGTGACCCCCATCACCCTCCCCTCTCCTCGCTCCCTTATTCCCCTACCCCCTCACCTTGTATTAGATCATCGATTGCCATCATATTAGAATTGAGTATATTGGATTCTTGCTTCTCTATTCTTGTGAAACTTAACTAAGAAGAATGTGTTCCAACTCACTCTGTGTTAATACAAAAGATGTAAAGTCTCCATCTTTTTTAATGGCTGAATAGTATTCTGTGGTATACATGTACCACAGTTTATTAATCTACTGCTGGGTTGTTGGGCATTTAAGTTATTTCCACATTTCGGCTATTGTAAATTGAGCTGCAATAAACAGTCTAGTGCAAATGTCATTATGATCAAAGGATTTTTTTTTTCTTCTGGGTAGATGTCTAGTAGTGGGATTGAACCATCAAATGGGTGGTCTAATTTGAGTGTTCTCCATACTTCCTTCCATACAGGGTGTATTAGTTTGCATTCCCACTAGCAGTGTAAAAGTGTTCCCTTCTCTGCGTATCCACGCCAGCATCTTCAGCTTTGAGACTTTGTGATGTGGGCTTTTCGCAGTGGGATTACATGATATATCAGGGTGGTTTTGATTTGCATTTCTCTGATGATTAGGGACGATGAGCATTTTTTCATATGTTTATTACCATTTGTCTTCCTTTGAGAAGTTTCTACTCATATCTCTTGCCCAGTGACATATGGGATTGTTGAGTCTTTTTTTCTTGATTAATTAGAGTTCTCTGTAGATCCTAGTTATCAAGCCTTTGTTCGATTCCTAATATGTAAGTATCTTTTCCCGATCTGAAGGTTATCTATTTGCTTTGTTTGTTGTCTCCTTAGCTATACAGAAGCTTTTCAGTTTATTTATTTTTGTTGTTTTTGCAATTGCCATGGAAGTCGTCTTCATAAAATATTTCCACAGGCCGTTATCTTCAAGCAGTTTCCTCTCACTTTCTTTGAGGATTTTAATTGTATCATGTCTAGTATTTAAACCTCATATCTATCTTTAATCAATTTTTGTAAGTGGTGAGAGGTGCGGGTCCGGTTTTAGTCTTTTACAGCGGTTATGTAGTTCTCCCAGCACCATTTTTTGAATAGGGATTCTTTTCCCCAGTGTATGTTCTTGTTTGGTTTATCAGAGATCAGGTGGCTTGGTTATAGAATTCTAAGAGCAAAATAATTTTACCTAAGAATTTTGAGGCCTTTTCCCAGTGTTTCTTTGTTGTTGCTGATCTTCGTTCCTTTGTTATAACCCATTCTTTTCTGGACACTTTTCTGTCTCTTAACCTTGTATTCTGAAACTCACAGAAAGGTGCATGGGTGTGTGGATGCTTCCAATCTAGAATTCAACACATACGCCTTCTGCTTTTGTGGACTCTCATGCAGTGTTCCTTAGATCAGTTCTTCTGCTTTGTTTTTTCTGTTGTTTCCATCTCCTTACTTGAACTTGCCTTATTTGTTTTATTTATTCATTTTTAAATTTTATTTATTCATTTATTCTTGAGACAAGGTGTTGATCTATCACACAGGCTAGAGTGCAGTGCTGTGATCACAGCTCACTGCAGCCTCCAACTCCTGGGCTCAAGTAATCCTCCCTCCTCTGCCTCCCAGAGGCCTGGGACAGGCACCACCACATCCTGCTAACTCTGGACTTGAACTCTTGGCCTCAAGAGATCACCTGACTCAGCCTCCCAGAGTTCTGGGATCACAGGTGGGAGCCACTGTGCCCAGCGAACTTGTGGTATTTTGGTGCAGGACCTCCCTACATTGATTCTTTTCTGTGACACACTTTAGATATTTATTATATTTTATTCTACTTTCTGGAAATTTTCTCAATATCAACTTCTAACATTTCTATTGAAATTTTAGTCTGAACAATTTGTTTTTAATTTCTAAGACCTTTTGTTCTCTGTTTCTTCCTCCACAGCAACATCTTTATAAAGTGGCACAATATTTTCTCAGCTACTTCTGTGGAGGCCAATTCATTGTTTTTGTAAAAAATCTATTGCTGCGGTGTCCCCTTCAAGCTGGGTGCCCTGTTCTGCTGGTCTGTGCTGTCTGGGGGCTTCTCTGTGGATGCCTGGCAGAGGTCTGGCACATTGCAGGGGAACCAGAGTCCAAGACCTCAGGTCTGTTCCAAGGGTGTCCAACCTTTTTTCTTTTTTGCCGTAAATTGGAGAAATAAGAGTTGCCTTGGGCAGGACATTAAATAAACAAAAGTTGATGAGCAAAAAAAAAGACTCCCAATTGTTCGTTTTCAACAAAACCGAAGTTAGAACTAATCAGACTGTCATGAGATAGATCATTCAGAATATTTGTGACAATAGATCACTGAATTTTGACATGTAACTTCAAAGCAGTTAAGGCTTAGGCTGCGTTACTTTGGTAAAACTCCATTTGTCCCTGTGGAAAGGTTTCTTGTATTTTTGTCTAGAGAAACAGATTGTGCTGGAAGTAATGCTGAGCCTTGTTCCAGTCCAGTAGGAAGGACTTTTTGTCCAAGATTCCATTAAAAATCAGCTCTCCCCTTATCATTAAGTATTAAAAGTTTACTTTTCATATTTAAGTTATTAATGAAAATATGGAGTATCTGTGTAAAACACTTGGAATATCATGATCATGGAATGCATTAAAGTGTAAATTTTATTCACCTATATACTATGGTTGCACAGAAATATGAAATGATCCATAAAACCTTTAACATATAATACGTGACTTTGGGACAAGATTCTGTGGAGTGAATGGAGTGGAATTAAGAGCTCAAGGGGAGTAAATGTACCAGTGTAAAGTTTCTAATCACTTGGTTCGTGTATTTTGGAAAGAGGCAACTCTGGGTTTCCACTCTGCAGGCTGCAGCGCGTGGCTTCAAGAGGCAGCCTGAGACTGGTGGCCAGCGATGGGACGTGGTCACAGAGGGTCTGTCGGATGCTTTTAAAAGTAGCAACTTTATTTAAATGTCAGTAATTACAATATGCTAGGAATTAAGTCATTAATTAAGTACAAAATTCTCCTTGGAGTGATTCAAGCAAAATAAATTGGAAAACCTCTAGTTTAGGGAATCAGGAACCCAGGAAGCTGGTGGTTTGGGGAATAGGGGAAGAAGGGTCTCAGGGAATGTTAGAAAACCTAGCCCAGGCCAATCGAACCCTGAAAGGAACATGGTGCCTTGGAAACATGCGGTGAGTCGGCAGGGGCGGGGTGGGAGGTCTGGGGCTAGCCCACAGTTACATTTACATGCTGTTATATTTCAGAAAGTTAATTTTTTAAGGAGTCTCATAGTGTTTAAGCAAAGGTCAGTCTTGTTATTTTTAAGTAACATTTTTGCATTTCAAGATAGAGCCCCTCTGCTCAGGTGTGGTCATGAGATGTGTTGGACCTGTAGGGACATAACTGGCCGTCTTGACTGCACACCCCTCCCACCAAGAGTGTTAACGGTGAGGGCACAGAAAGGATGGACACACAGGGGCATCTGGAATTTGGAAGGAACTGTTAAGAACAGAGAGGTGCAGTGACAATTTTTTGTGGAAATATGTGATGAACAACACAGATGGGTCAAGCAGGTGGGTAGGGAGGCTACAGAGGGCTGAACCTCCATGCCTAGCAAAGCACTCGGCACAGTCTTCCCAAAGATGGGGATCTGTTTACTGCACACACGGAATGCAGAACCCAGTGCTCGTCAGATGACTTACAAAAGAATAGAATCAGGGAAGTTGTGAAACAGGGAATTCTTCTCACTGTAGTCTTGAATCTTAGCTGACGATTTCCTTATTTAAAACAGTATTTAGAATTAAACAGAAAGTGAAGGCACCGTGCAGTGGATGGAGTGTGTCTGGCCACGCTTCCAGCTTTTAATTGGAAAGCTTCATTTTCTAAGAGCCTCGTTTGTTCCGATAGGATATTTATATCTTAAGTCTTCCTAATCTATAACCAAATTTAGTTTGTAGGGTTTAAATATATTGGCAAGATGCTGAGTCATCCCTCCTTCTCTAAACAAAGATGCAGGTCCACCGTGCTGTGTGATGAGTCGTCACTCATGGGGGCTCCTTGCAACAAAGAAGAGTCACAGGTGCAGATTTAGCTCAGCGTGGAAAGGATTCTCCCTCTAGAAAGATGAGGAAGTGTGTGCACAACCTTACTTAATTCCCATTTAGAGAAATTACTTCTATCACAAATCTTTTTAAACCCTTACTTGGTAATTTTCTTACTCCTGTGAATTACTCCATCCATCCAGGAGAAGAAATGAAATCAAAACTTACATAAACGCCTATTATATACTTCTGTCACTTCTCATTTAAAAAGAACTATCATTTTCTTTTAAAACCCATGACAGAATAAAACTAGGAAGGAACTGTTTGTAGTGTACTTAGGCTTTGTCACTGCCTTATATGGCCTGGCTTTGTTAGTTGAGTTTAAGTCGTTTCTCGGTTTTGTTAGGTAACAAAAATTACCTACCAATTATGATCAGTTAATTCTCTGATTAGACACATCAGTAACCTGTACCCTGAAACGGGCCTTCACATGGCTCATGGGGCTCCCCCACCTGCTCAGCGCACTTTCTCAGGCACTAAAAACCCATTTCGTAAACAATCACTGGAACACACTGCTTCACAGGTGCTGTGTGGACCATTTTGGTTGAGGTTGAGTGTGTTAAACAGGACAGGCTGGGGAAAAGGTCACCCTGGGCCGGCCTCAGGGAGTGTGTCCCGTAACACTGCCATGTCCATGCTGCCCATGTGTCCTGGCAGTAGTGGAGGTATCAACAGTCCTTGCTGGCCATTGACACCTGCAGCCAGTGCTATCCAGGTGGCAGCTGATGCTCGTGGCAGCCCTGGGAGCTGGGTGATGCTGCCCTGTGGAGACAAGGTCAGCAGAACTCAAGGATACCAGGTCACCTGGC
Source organism: Perodicticus potto (assembly GCA_963574655.1). Taxonomy (NCBI): domain Eukaryota; kingdom Metazoa; phylum Chordata; class Mammalia; order Primates; family Lorisidae; genus Perodicticus; species Perodicticus potto. The sequence goes on along the minus strand of CAUYRH010043708.1, from coordinate 18,142 downwards.
TGAGGGCCCATTCCTTGTGAGTGGCAGAGAAAGAGCTAAAATCCAGGCTTTTCTGACTCTGGAGCCTTCCCTGGGTCCTTTTATTTTACTGTGTCACTCTCCTCCCCTCTGGATGTTAAAATGTCTCCAAAGCAACCAATGTTGTCTTTTGTGTTTCCTGGGAATTTGCTGGTGGTGGGAGGAGGGGAAGGGGTGGTGGGAGGAAGCAGCGCCCTGAGAGCGACAAGGGAGGCCACAGGCCCAGAGGAGACTCAGCTCCACTGCTCAGGGAGGCCTTGGCTGTGCTGCCGAGCTACTTGCTGCGAGGTTCTTTGTATTTTATGTTTTAAAGGAGAAGCTAGAATCAGTTTTCCTCTGGTATATGTGGGAGAGTGGGCAGTTGTTTTCATTGCTTCCTGACATCCTGCGGGGGTGATGCATGTGGGGCCAGCTGTGTCCTGGACCTGAGTGCCCCAGGATGAACGCTTCCATGAGGGAAAGGAAGAGTCATTCAGAAGCCCGGCAGGTCACATGGTGGCTTGGGGCAAAATCAAAGGGAATCTGGTCTTTCGCCTTCAAGAATGGGTATCTTTTGTAAGTAAAAATAACATATTCCCTTGGGTGCTGATAAGGTTTTCTATTTTGTTTTCTGATGAGTCAAGCTGAAGTTTAAATTGTATTACTAATATTATTACATAATATAAATGTATGAACACTACAGATAAGTTATATTTACCAGACACATCATATTAAGATTATTAGGAGATCTTATTTATTTCAGCTAAATGAGACTTTCTGATCTCTTTGAACACTGAAATTTATCAGGTCGTAACCACGGTGAGCTGACAGAAAACTTGGGATCAGGTGACTCTTCTCTGGCCTTCACCACCACCTCTAGGCAGCTCCACTGCTCATGGAGGCCTCCACTGGGTCCTGGCCCCTGGGTGCCACCCCCACCCACTGGCAGGAGCACCAGGAGTGTGGGCAGATTGTAGGCAGGGCTCACGCGGCGTGGAGAGAGTAAGCCTGGTGGGAGGTGATGCTGTTCTGGGGTGACTTTGCCCTCCTGTGCAGGTGCTACGTGGGAAGCCCCGTGCGTCATTCTCTACCTGGTCACTGAGGGCCTGGCCTCCTGGTTGGTCCTCAGATGCTGGGTCCATAAAGGAAACTTAGAAATCATGTGGCCTCTAAAGTGGCCTTGTGCTGAGTGCAATAAGCCAGAGACTGATCATGCCAGAAGCCACTCATGTGAGGGGTACATGGCAGCCGTGCTCACAGATGCTGAGTGGAGTGGAGGAACAGTCCGGCCAAGCTACGTGGGAGCGGCAGTCAACTGCAGTGCACTGGTCAGCGTTCGTCAGGAAGGATCTTGGGCTCTTATCCCAGTGACCGAAAAAGTGTACCCAGTGCTCCACGGACACAAAGTGACCTCTCGAAGGCAGCTTCACCCTTCATTTTCAGCACATGTTGACTTTTTTGTCCCCAGGTAGCTCTTCTCCAAGTCTGGGGCTTGGTGGCTCATGAGACAGCCATGGAGCTGCAGGCAGCGGAGGGCTGGTCCTCTGCGGAGCAGCCCAGCCTTGGCTGTGCATGGCTGTGGATGGCTTTTTCATGCCTTGGCTGGGAATCTGGGGACAGCACCCTGGAGGACTGGGACGAGCAGGGCTGGGGTCCTGCAGGGCCCAAGGTGTCCTCTGCTGTCAGGAAGCATGTTCTCCTGTGCGCCACCAGAGCAGAGAGGACGCAGCTCAGCGCTCAGCAACCAGCCTTTCGTTGTTTTATCAGACTGTAAGAAATACCCGTTTTTAATTCTTTAAGGAGAGTTTCCTTTCATTGGTAAGAGGAACATCGATTTCTATTCAAGTGATTTTTGAGTTGTTTAGCAATTTGGACACAACATTTGATGAAAACTTAATAATTTACAAAATGAGGATAAAAATTATCATTTTTTTTAAATGAAAACTTTAGTTCCTTTTTTCTGAATTTCATTCGTTCTTAATACACAATAGATTGAAGGAGAACATTTCACAGATTTTCCCTACAGAGTGATGCTACATGAATTGGTATCTGTTTATACCTCTGTTTATCTAGACGTGTTGGTCTACTTGGGCCACACAGCAGAGCAGCACGGCCTGGGCTGCTCATGTGAAGGGGACGCGTGACAGAGACGCGTTTCTTCTCAGCCTGAGGCCAGTGGGCCCTGGGGTTGGGGGACAGGGCTGGCTCCTCCCAAGGCCTACTCAGGGCTTGTAGATGCTGGTGTCCTTATCTCTCTCATGAAGACACCAGATGCAATGGCTTGGGGCCCACACAAGTGATCCTGCTGTCCTTTAATCACCTCCTTAAAGGCCGTGTCTCTAAATACAGTCACTTTGGGGGCTAACGCTTCAATATGTGAATTTTTGGCGTGTACAGTTCAATCTGTAACACCGGGTAACATATATATGACACTGTCCTTCCACAAATGTCTGTTGAGCTCAATTGTAGGAAAGCAGGTGTATTTATTGTTGTGATCTTGGCTGATTCTTGAGTTTTTAGTGGAACTCTTCCTACGAGAAGGTCATACATGTATATAATTATATTGGAATTAAAAATAAGGAGTGGCTTCATCTTAAATTTATTGAAATCTGTAGGTGTTGTCTAGAGGAATTAGTTATTTTGAGCATCATGCCAACAATAGGTGGAGACACTCTAGAAAGTCTAGTTCATTGCTATGAGAAAAGGCTTCAGAGCCTCAGGTGGGTCTGGCTTACCCATGGCACATCCTCCCTGTGAGCAAGTGAGACCCAGTGGCGGAGGTTCCCTAAGGTCACGGATGCCACTCTGTAGGGATGTGTCCTTCTGCAGTCTGCTTCAACCTGTTCTATCTCACAGCACCCCTGAATCTATAGTTAAATCTCCACGGCACACTTATATTATGTTGATTTAAAAAAGAGTAAAAAGAAGAATATACTTGCCGTGCTTTGACTTTCAGAAATAATTAATGATCTTTAAAAATTTTTAGTAGCACAACTAAAATCCTCTCATGGCACACTGGTTTAAAATCACTGTTCTAGAAGAGGAGCCAGGCATTAGGGTTTCCTCTGGTCCAAGATCACTTGGTGGTGCTACTGTTTGAATGTAGGTCTGTGTTAAATTTTGCTGGTGTGAGCCCCCACGTAAGGGCCTGCAGTGAGCAATAATGCAGCCCCACATGCATCCCTTAAAACTGCAACACGTCTTTCATGATTTGCCCCTTCTGCCTTTGTCCTGGGTGTCAGGCAAAGATTGCAAGACTCATGGAAAGAGTGGGTTTTGTGCCAGCTGTTTGCTCCCAGGGGGCCAGGCAAGATGGTGTAGCTGGGACTGCTGCCTGTCTGTGCTCTTGGAGAGCAGCTCCAAGGTGTATCCCAGGGGTTCAGCCCCATGTTCTACATAGAGGACAGAGCAGCAGTGTTATGGGTTCAAAGGTGATGTCTTCATGCCAAAAAATTCTCAGTATGTTTTTCATTAAAAACTGACCTGAAAGAAATCTAACCATTCTGCAGATTCACCTGACAGAGCCTCTGAGTGTGATGAGCTGGCAGGTGTGCTCTGGGTCAGTTCCCAGGTGGGTACGTGCCCTTTCCTGGAGACTCTCCCCACTGGCCTGACTGGTTGGATAAACTGCTTGTTCTCATGGAGCAGCTGGCAGTGGCTGAAGGTACCACATTTTTTTTTTTTTTTTTGAGACGGAGTCTCAAGCTGTCACCCTGGGTAGAATGCCGTGGCATCACAGCTCACAGCAACCTCCAACTCTTGGGCTCAAGCGATTCTCCTGCCTCTGCCTCCCAAGTAGCTGGGACTACAGGTGCCTGCCACAACGCCCGGCTATTTTTTGGTTGCAGCCATTGTTGTTTGGCGGGCCCAGGCTGGATTCAAACCCGTCAGCTCAGGTGTATGTGGCTGGCACCTTAGCCGCTGGAGCCACAGGCAGTAAGCCAAGAAGGTATCAGATTTTATATTGTATCCAGCACTAGGGTCTACTGGGTCTTCTGTTTTTTCTCTTGGTCTGTGGATTTCTGCAAATGCTGACTCTCAGTCTTTTTTTGGGGGAGGGCACACTGGTTTCATGCACTGTCACAGAGACTGTCTACCTGGGGGGCATGCAGCAGTGCTGGAACCAGCCCTGGTTTGGGGGTCAGAGAGTGAGAAGGGTGTCTTCTCTGTCTCTGAGGGTTCTCGGAGGATCACGGGATGCTGAGGTTCATTAAAACCAGCATCTGAAACCCTAGAACAGAGGTTCTCAACCTGTGGGTTGCAACCCCTTTTTAACAATGAAAATACATTGTGGCATTAGGAAGGTTGAGAACCACTGCCTTAGAAGGAGGGAATTGAAAGAAGCTGCTGTTACCTGTTCCAGTTGGGTCTAAGGGCACCAACTCCCAGAACGATGTCTCATTAGGGGCAGGACCAGCCTAGTACCCCGGCTGAGCATCTAGGGAGCATCTGGCAGCTGGACACTGTGGAAGGTCTCCCAGATGTGTGCTCCCTGAGGAGGCCATTCGGAAGTTTCAGGAAAGCCCAGGGCAACAGTTTTCTTTTTTGGACCCTTATTGAGAAGTATCCAAATGAAGGTCTCTTTCCAGGGGAATTTGAGAATTGCCTGCTCACCAGAGAGCTGGCAGCTGAGGGACCAGAAGTGAGACAAAAGGGCACCCTTATTACCGCACTGCATGAAATTTATTAAAGAAACTCGAGAGCAAGACACTGCAAGACCTCAGGGAGGGGTTGGGCCTGGTTTCCACTCAGGTGGGGGCGGCCAGGACGCCTGTGTGCCTGCTGGGCCATGAGGTGCAGCAGGCTGTGCTGGGCCTGCTGTACCCCCAGCCTCTGTCCCATACTGTGGGTGGACCTCAGAGCCGGGCTGAATGAAGGCTGTAGGTCAGACCTGGCACCCACAAGTTTCCTGTTTGGAGGCAGAGAAGGACTTGAGCAGCCTGCTAAAGGCCAGAGACACACTTTGGAGCCAAGGCTGGTTCTGAAGATCCTGATCGGGGACAGCTTTACTGTTGGAGGCTGCCAGGGGAAGGTGGAGCAGGGGCCTTATCCCCAAACCCAGTCTGTCGCCCTCTGGGAAACAGCAGGACTCACTATTGATGTAAATGGGACTATTGGTAGTAGTCCCCCGCTTCCAACTAGGGCTCATTTCATAACCTGCTCAATAGAGGGGATAAAAAGGCTGCCGTAAGGCTGTCAACTCTGATAAAATCAAAGAAATAATTTTCAATAGGCCAACAAAAATCCAGGCTAACAGAGACCCTAATAAAATATACCAACCTTGACCCCAAATTTGAGGCTGGAAAATGGTACTTAAATACCTGCTTTATCTCTCGGATATAAAGAGAGCTTCAGATATAAGTCAGATATAAAGTCAGCTTCAGATATAAGAAAGAAACCAGAGAAAGTCGAGGAGGGACCCCAAATCCCTCAAAAAGAAATTAGTTAAATTGGCCTTCAAGGTCTATAATAATAGGAGGAGGAGATGGCTGACAGTAAGCAGGCTGAGTCTCAGATCTGGCCTCGTGCTCTGGGGCAGAGGAGGGGGTTCTGTCACGCAGCCTGGAAACCCGCCTTGTTCTCCACAGCCTGCAGGTCCTTGCTACAACTGTGGGAAAGGGGGCCACGGGGCCTGCCCCAATCCCTGAGCTCCACTCAGACCCTGCGCAGTCAGGGGTGCTCAGGGTCACCGGAAGGAGGAGGGTCCCCAGGCTGCAGGCCCTGGAGCCACCCTTCTAACACAGTGAGCAAGTTCTGGGCTGCCTGAACTCCTGGGACTGTCCACCGAAGACTGAAGGGGCCTAGGCGCTCGGGCTGTCACAGTTACTGTCTCACCCCCAGAACTCCTGGTGTGTCTTCTCCTTGCTGGTAAGAGAATTTCCCTCCTTTGGATGTGCTGACTTCTCAGGGCCACTCCTCCCCTCTCCACCATCTCTGTAGAGGGGTTGATGGGATCCCCTTTATCCCACCTCTCACCTACCGATTAGGATACCTGACGTGCTCCCGTTCATTCCTAATAATTCCTAAATGCTCCACTCCCCTGCTAGGCTGAGATCCTCTATCTAGGCCCAAGGCCACTTTACCTTGAACCAGTAATCACCCGCAACCAGTAATGCCTCTCAGCTCCCCGCACCTCTGTCATTCCCCTCCGAGGCCTTTCCTCTACCTACACCAGTGTCCCTCCCAGAAACCTTAAGTCAGGTTGATCTTAAAGTCTGGGACACTTGTACCCCTCAGTCACTGCACACCATCAGCCCCTTATGGTTACTCTTTCCAACCCTTCAAGACTCCCCAACTGACCTTAATGTCCCCTAAAGCCCCAGGCCATAAAGGGACTCCAGCCAATTATCAGTTGTTTACTAAAAAACCACATTCTCTGGCCCTTTTCCTTCCCATGCAACACTCCTGTCCAGCAGTCACCAAACCTGCTGGCTCCTTCCAACTAGTCCGAGATCTGTGGACAGTCAGTGGGGCGACTGTCCCCATAACTCCCCTCATCCCAAACCCCTATGTTCTCCTCTCCGCTTTTCCTCTTTCCACCACACACTTCACAGCCCCAGACTCAGATCGTGTCTTTTTCACTATCCCTCTCCTCTCCAGCTCCCACGACTTATTCATCTTTACGTGGACTGACCCGGACACCCAATTAACTCAACACCTATCCTGAACCTCCCCGAGGGGTTTGCAGACAGCCCACACTTCTTTAGCCAAGCCCTTGCCTCAGATCTCAAAAAGTTCAGGCCCGTGTCATCATCTGTTATCCAGTACGTCGGTGAATTCGTCCTTCACAGTCTTTCCTCAGAGCTTCTATCTCTGACACTGTCTCTCTCCTAAACCACCTTGGAGTCTGGTCTAAAGGCTCTTATCCAAAGAGGCTCAGTGAGTGAAAACCCAAGTCTCCTAACTAGGCATCACTTTTACCCCTCTGGACAGATCTTATTGCTCCTTCCTGCCCACCCACCTCTAAAACAATTCACCTATTCTTCATCGGCTTAACTAATTTCTTGGGTCTGTGGATTCCCAGCTGTGGTATTTTAGCCAATCTAGTGTATTAGGGGTACAAAGCTACCCTTAAAAACCTCTGCTTCCAGAGCCCGCCCTCTCTCAACCCTTTATGAGGCTCAAACAAGCCTTACTACAAGCCTCAACCATTTTCCTTCCCAACCCCTACAAGTCCTTCCTCCCCTATGTTGACAGCCCCCGGGCTTTGTCCTTGGCATACTCACTCAAACCAAAGGGCCTGACCATCTTCCCATAGCTTACTTTTCCAAACAACTAGGCAAGCAGTTAAAACATGGCCTTCTTGCCTCTGCACCTGAGCAGCAGCTTCACTTTTGGTCTGCAAAAGCTGCAAATTACTTTCTCCAGGGCCCCCCATTTCTCCACCTTCCTTTCAGGGCTTGTTAACCAACCAGGCAATGATGATTATCTCATCAAATTGCCTTCCATGCCCCCCTCCTAGAGAATCCAACATCTCCCTACATTGAAACCCAGCCCTGCTTCTGCCCCTCCCGACCCCTGACCAGCCTCCCCACCACGTGTACGCGTCACGACTGTGCAGGCGTTCTCACCCCGCACACCGTTCCCTGACCTCCAAGACACCCTGTTCCATCAGTCAGTAACCACACAGTTCACAGATGGCAGTTCCTCCCTCACCAAAAACATCCCAGAGTGAGATGCATAGTTGTCCCCTCACATCTGTTATTGAGCCTGGGAACCACATCACAACAGGCTGAGCTTTTTGGCCCCATCCGCGCCCTTACACTGGCATGGGAACAAAGTGTCAGTATATGCACAGATGCTAAATATGCATTTCATGTCCTTCACCCTCATGGACCTCCATGGAAAGAATGTGGGCTCCTTACCACCTGGGGATCTCTTACTAACCAAACTCTTACTCTCAAGTTACTAAAAGCCATTACGTTTCCCATCAATGTCACAATCTTATGCTTCAGGGTACACCAGAGAGCCACCTCAGACATTTCTAAGGGCAGCCACAAAGCCAACACAGAAGCCAAATTCCAGGCCCCCTTTCCTTTTCCCAAACCACCCAACCCCTCTGCCCACCCTTACCCCACAGTGTACTCCTAAGAGAATAAATACCCTTGAAGGAAAAAGGAGCTGCGCTTCATGAAGGCTGTTATACCCTAAATAGTAGTTGTACTTTCTCGACACGCAGCATTTCCACCTGAACATTTCTTCACAACCAAATTCACATTGGACCCCAACCTCTGACCCAACTTTTGAGTCTGTTAATATGTCACCAAAGCTTTGGCAAGACCTGGCTAGAGTCACCACTTCCCCTGGTCCCCAAACCTCCTTCAAACCCCCCATTAGATACCCTCACTGACAACTGGAAGCTTGATTTTACACATGTGCCTCTGGTCAGGTGGCAAGAATACCTCCTCGTATTTGTAGACGTGTTTACAGGATGTGTAGAGGCCTTCCCTTCCTCCCGTGAGAGGTCAGAGACTACCATCCAAGTCCTTTTCAATTAAATGATACCTTGATTTGGCCTCCCCTCCACTCTGCAGTCATAATATGGCTTGTGTTCATTTCCCAAATAACATGAGAGTCTCTCCAGGGCCTTGGCATGCAATGGAAATTATATTCGTCCTACCTACCCCAATCCTCCGTGAAGGTGGAAAAAGGGAACAAACTCATTAAAACACACCTCACCTGCCTCAGGATGGAAACACAGCAACCTGGATAGGACTCCTCCTCATTGCCTTAATGCAACTATGTATTAGTTCAAGAAAACCCTACCCCCTCAGCCCTTTTGAGCTGATGTGCAGCAGGCCATCCACTCTGGGATAGCTTCCTCCTATTTTGCTCTGTTAAGAATCTCCTTGAAGCAGGTAGCCGAGAGATATCATACCTAAACCAGATCCCCATTTAAAAGGGTCCTCTTCCCACTGGGCAACTGGGTGTATCTCAGAACCCTCCAACCTAAACTCCTGTCCCCAAAACAGGATGGCCTCTTCCTAGTCCTCCTCACCACTCCTCAGCAACCTGCTTTCAGGGCCTCAACCCAGGGATACAATTTTCCAGACTTAAAAAATCACCAGAAGAGGTGACCAATCAAGAGTGGAAGTCCACCCTTCTCTCCCCAACTCACACTGGCTTGTTGGGATCTTAGAAGAGGAAGTTATCCTCTATGAGCCCCCAAGCCGTGAATCATAACCCAAACTTGAAGACCTCTCATGATCACTCCAGGATACCTTTATGTTTACTTTTAGCTGTAATTATCCCTAACCCTCCGCTGATGGTCTAGGACCTTCTCACATTTCTTTGAGACCTTTACCTCCAGGAGACTTCATTGATTTCTCATGGCAGGACTTAACTCTCTGGCCAGAACCGCCATCTTCCTCATCCCAATATCACTTTAATCCCTTGAAACCTCCTTGATCTTACACCTCAGTACCTGCTCAACACAATCAGTTTTACACAAAACCTACTAAACCAGTGGTTCTCAACCTTCCTAATGCCTCCTAATGCCGCGACCCTTTAATACAGTTCCTCATGTTGTGGTGAATCCCAACCATAAAATTATTTTTGTTGCTACTTCATAACTGTAATTGTGCTACTGTTATAAATTGTAATGTAAATATCTGATATGCAGGATGTATTTTCATTGTTACAAAGGGGTCATGACCCACAGGTTGAGAGCTGCCGTTGAACTAAACCGGTCCTCATCCTCGTCTCCCTGATGCTGGATCTGCTTGTCCATCTGCCGGGATGTGGGTGCTGCCTTTGAAGCCCCAGATGTCCAGAAGACATTCACTGCATACCTAACCTATGGCCAAGAGAAGGGAGCCTCCTCCTCTGACCCAGCAGACACCCTGCTTGGGAACTCCCCCACCACGGTAGCCCTCAGAGCAATTACACTGTTCCAGACCTTTTCAGAATACACTGACTCAGTCCTTTACACGCTGACTCCCATTTCAGGGGTGGTAACATCCCCTGTGAACGTTCTTACCCCAGCCCCAAGGCCCTTCCTGAGCATCTTTACCTCAAACCTTTAACTATTATCACCAGAACCCTCCCTCCCAACACTATTCAGTCCCAGCAGTAGATTATACTCAGTCACCTCATGCCAAAGGATTATTTTTACAACTCATTTTCTTCTCAGGACCCCTCCCCCAACTTCACAGTGTTCCCCCTCTTTCTTGTCCTAGACTTGACTGTCAAAAATCTTTCCCCTGGATCCACATTCTGGCTGTCTCTCACAAACTCATAGGCTGATCCCCCCTCTCCTCAGGGGAGCACTTGCTGGTTCCTTTTCAGTCTGGAGTAATGAACTGGGACAAAATTGGAGAATTTACAGTTTCCTCTTATTTTTAAAGTTTCACCTTAGCTCATATCTGATGCAAGGATGCCTATGTGTTTTTTGTGGAGACAAAACATATTCCTCTCTACTCAACTGCTGGGCAGGTACCAGTGTCTTCATATCTCCTGGTGTGAACACTGCCCCTCCTTCTCAGTCTCATCATATCTCCGGGTGTGAACACTGCATCTCCTCCTCAGTCTCATCATGTCTCCTGGTGTAAACACTGCCCCTCCTTCTCAATCTCATATCTCCTGATATGAACACTGCCCCTCCTTCTCAGTCTCATCATATTTCCTGGTGTGAACACTGCCCCTCCTCCTCAGTCTCTTCATATCTTCTGGTGTGAACACTGCCCCTCCTCCTGAGTCTCATCATATCTCCTGGTGTGAACACTGCCCCTCCTCCTCAGTCTCTTCATATCTCCTGGTGTGAACACCACCCCTCCTTCTCAGTCTCATCATATCTCCCAGTGTGAACATTTGCCCCTTCTCAGTCTCATCATGTCTTCTGGTGTGAACACTGCCTCTCCTTCTCAATCTCTTCATATCACTGGTGTGAACACTGCCCCTCCTTCTCAGTCTCTTCATATCTCCCGGTGTGAACACTTCCCCTCCGTCTCAGTCTCCTCATATCTCCTGGTGTGGACACCACCCCTCCTTCTCAGTATCATCATATCTCCTGGTGTGAACATCACCCCTCCTTCTCAGTATCATCATATCTCCTGGTGTGAACACCACCCCTCCTTCTCAGTATCATCATATCTCCCGGTGTGAACACTTCTCCTCCATCTCAGTCTCTTCATATATCCCAGTATGAACACTGTCCCTCCTTCTTAGTCTCTGCCTATCCCAGTGACTACACATGTCAGGCACAAAAGGACTCCCAACCTAACACACCCCTCCATACCCTGGGACAGCCACAGGAAACAGAACAGGACACGGGACATGGGGTCTTCCCTACACTTTTCCACATATTATCCCAGGGCCTTCTAAAGGTACAAGATCAAGTAAATTCCTTAACAGCCATAACACTCACAAACAGGTATGGCTTAGACCTTCTCACTGAGGAAAAGGGAGGCTTATGCTTGTGTCTAGAGGAAGAATGCTTCTTCTATGTTAAGCAGTCTGGACACTTTGGATATGCTGCCAAGAAATTAGCTGAACAAGCTACTGACCTCCAAAGACAAAAAGGAAAACAGTTGGCATTTCTTGTTTGACTCACCAACCTGGCTTCTCTGGGTCTTACCTCTACTTCCCCCTTTAATCCTTGAGTCTCCCTAGGTCGACTCCTTACACGAATTTCAATCCAGTTCATTCAAAATACCATTCACACCTTAATCCAACAACATGTCACCCAAGTCCTTCTTCTCAAAGGGAACTCACTGAACATCAACATCTTCCTACTCCCAGTGACTCCCCTCTAAGCCCCTAAAAGAGCCTTCACTCCTGTCCATCAGGAAACAGTTCTGGGAGATCTCTGTACCCCTACTCCTTAAATTAAAAAGTGGAGCATTGTGGGAAGGAAACCCCCATGGCTCTGACAGAAGTACAGCCATTCTGGGCGGCAGCTGGTGAAAAAGCCGGCCGGATGATGACAGCAACCCCCTCTCCACCCCCTGGAATATGTCAAGGCCAGTGTTCTTAGGAAATAACAGAACAGTAACTTTTACTCTGGCGGGACCTGGCAGCTGGTTAAGGGAGTAACTCGTAGATTTGTCCTGAGTGCAAATATCAGTCCCTCTTCAGAAGCGAAGACTCTCCCTGGAAACCCCCTCCCACAGGCCAGCCCTACTGATAAGGGATAATAAAGCCTCTCAAAGCTGTGTGAAGATGAGTCGGCTTCTGGTCAAACTCCACTCTGCTCTTTTTCTCTCCGTTTTCTGCTAATAAAGCCTTTTCAATCCCTGGACTGGGCCTTTCTTCTTCTTACAGACCTTTCTCCCACTGACTTTACCCCTGATCCTCTGCCTGATTTGGTTTAGAAATTATACTTTTAAAAAGTACAAGGGCTCTCACACCTGAATGGAAAAGTTTTTTAGCTTTCTATGGGGTGTGTTGATGTGGTCACCTTAGTCCAAGCAGGGACCCTTTAGTAATATTACCATTAGATTGTCTTTTCTTTTGAGACTTTGAATAAAGCAAACCGAAGTATTTATTAGGAGAAGCATGGCAGCCTGTATCCAGGACATGAGATTTTACAAGTTTAGCTATGCTGTTCTCACACTGGTTTGATGGGCTCAGTCCCATCTTCATTTTGTGACATTAGATGGTTATTTCATCTGCCTGTACTGGCTTCAGAATTTAGGGTACTAGCAATTGAAAAATTACTTAATTGATGCCAGTTGATTGCTTGAATTTCTAAAAATTTTATCATGTATATGTCTACTGGTAGGGCTACATCTACTTGCAAATAAATACCTAGTAATTTTTAGCAAGTGTTCAAAACTCAAAGTTGCAACTTTTTAAAGCAAACATGCTATACAAATACTTTTTTTTAAAAGGTGTTGAGGTGGCGCCCTAGCACTGGCCACATACTCCAAGGCTGGAGGGTTTAAACCTGGACTGGGCCAGTTAAAAGAACAACAGTGACAACTGCAACAACAACAACAAAAAAGCCAGGCGTTGTGGAGGGCACCTGTAGTCCCATTTACTTGGGAGGCTGGGGCAAGAGAATGGCTTAAGCCCAAGAATTTGAGGTTGGTGTGAGCTGTGACACCATAGCTCTCTACCCAGGGCGGTAGCTTGAGACTCTGTCTCAAAAATAAAATAGAATAAAATAAAAGATGTTGAGAGGCCTGTTCCAACACATAGATTAAAATAACTTTCATGGAATTATTAGATGGGTTTCCCTTGTTAAGCAGAGAAAAAAGCCTTCACCTGTCCCGAGCCCCCTGTGCCCACACTGGCTGTGACACGGGCTTATGGCTCTGTCCTCAAGCACTAGCCCCTTATGGTTTCATATCACAGGTCTGTGATGAAAGAACAACTCTCAGTCCCAAGTTAAAAGGCTGGTGACATTTATCTAACCTGGATGGTGTGGATGACAGTGATTAATAGCAAGACAGCTGCCCGCCACGGAGTTTAGACACATTAAACACAGCTTTGCCTACCTCCCTGGACCTAACATTACGTGGAAAACATTTATCTTCAAAAGCTACTTTTCTTCTAAAAATCACTTTGTTAAAAAAATTACAGAAGCAATTCATACTTACCATAAAAACTAAAGCAGCATGTAAATATTTAAAAAATGAAGTATACCCTGTGATGGAATTCCCCTTTAGGGAGGACACTGCCACTCAGGAATATCCAGTGGAAATGGAATTTGAGGCACACAGGCAATTTTAAAGTTGCCATAGTCACATTAAAAAAATAAAAATAAATGAAATTATACTTAATAATATATCTTATCTAAGACATATTTAAAAGATTATCTTAATCATCATGAAATATAAAATTACTATACTTTTTTCTTTTTTTTTTTTGCGGTTTTTGGCCGGGGCTGGGTTTGAATCCGCCACTTCTGGCATTTGGGGCCGGCGCCCTACTCCTTTGAGCCACAGGTGCCACCCAAGTCTCCTTATTTTATTTTTTTTGCAGTTTTTGGCCAGGGCTGGGTTTGAACCCACCACCTCCGGCATATGGGGCTGGCGCCCTACTCCTCTGAGCCACAGGTGCCAACCACTTTTTTCTGTTTTTGTACTAAGACTTCAAAATCTGACCTGTTGGACACTTGCAGCACGTCTCACCTGGCCACACTGCAGGTGCTGGTGGGAGCAGGGTTAGTGCCCTGAACTGGGCAGCCGTCTCACACCTGTTGTTTTTGCCCTCAGATGGCTTTTTGTAATATAAGTGGGATTGGCTCTGCATGTATTTCTTCCGCTCAGCACACCGTGGAAGGCTTTTCTGTGAAGATAGGCAGATTTCTCTTTGCTCTGTTCAGTGGCTACCTGGGGGCTACAGTGCAGCCAGACCACCTTTAGCTCTTCGAAAGACTGGCAGTGGGGCAGACCCGTGTCCTCTTGGGTGTCTGGGGAAGGGAGTGTGTGACAATGACCCATCACTGAGTTACCAGTTTTGGTCTGTCAGCTGCCCTGACGAGCGACAAGGCATTGTAAACAGTAGAAATCAGATTTCTCAAGGTTTTGGAGCCCTGCCAGTCCATGATCAAAGGGCCACAGTGCTGTTCTCCCCTTGGCTCGCCAGGTGAGTGAGGGTCTCCCTGTGTTCAGCCCAGGGTCAGCCCCCCAGGAACTCAGGGCTACCTTAACTGTTGCCGGTTCCATGGTCAGCCTCCTTGGGGGCTGCAGTTCCAGCACATGAACTTGGGGTGGTGATGATACACAATTCAGTGTCCAGCACTGTTTTCTAAGAAGGTGGCAGTGACCTATGTTTTCTGGTTTCTAGAACCTTCCTCCCACCTCTGAGTGACATCCAAACCTCCATGTCTTGTGTCTTTCTGGACTCTTCACAGACCCAGCGGAAAATGCTTGAGCCCGGTCACTCCTCTTCCTCCGTTTTCTCTTGAGAGGTTCATTGCAAAGCACCCCCCTCCCTTGCTTTCCTTCTTTGTATTTTATATTTATAAGTCATATTATATTCATTTATTTTTAGTGGACTAATGGCTGTGTGTATTTACGAGGTACAATGTGAAGTTTCCACACGTGTACGCCTGTGGAATGAACAAGTCAGGGGAATTAGCATACACATCATCGCACACACTCAGCTTTTTTTTGTGGGGAGAACATTTAAAATTCACTCTTCTAGCAATTTTGTTTGCTTTTTATTTATTTTTAATTGATGAATAATAATATTTATGGAGTGCAATGTGATAATTTGGTCTGTGTACACGTTGCAGAAGGATTTAATCAAGCTAATGAACATATTCGTTACTCACCAATTTCATTTTCTGTGGTGAGAACATTAAATTCTTGAGTGGTGCCTGGGGCACAGTGGGTAGGGTGTCAGCCCCATATACTGAGGGTGGAGGGTTCAAATCCGGCCCCAGCCAAACTGCAAAAAAAAATAGCCAGGCGGGCGTTGTGGTGTGTTCCTGTGGTCCCAGCTACTCGGGAGACTGAGGCAAGAGAATGCTTAAGCCCAGGAGTTGGAGGTTGCTGAGAGCTGTGACACAACCGGCAGTCTACTGAGGACAACAAAGTGAGACTGTTTCTACAAACAAAAAAAAAATTTATTCTTTTTGTGATTTTTATTTTTTTATTTTTTTGAGACAGAGCTGTCACCCTGGATAGAGTGCTGTGGCATCACAGCTCACAGCAACCTCCAATTTCCTGGGCTCAAGCTTGTCTCCTGCCTCCACCTCCCAAGTGACTGGGACTATAGGCGCCAGCCACAACACCCGGCTATTTTTTGGTTACAGCCATCGTTGTTTGGTGGGCCCGGGCTGGATTCGAACCCACCAGCTCAGGTGTACGTGGCTGGTGCCTTAGCCCATTGAGCCACAGGTGCTGAGCCTTTTTTGTGATTTTTAAATGTACGTTACCTTAACTGAGGTCACCGTGCAGTGCTGTAACAAGTACCCGGGAACACTTGTTCTTGCAGTCTGAGTCTTGATACCCTTTGATCAGCATCTCCATGTGCAGGGGGTGTTTATGTGGGGTGTCTGGCTGTGCCTGGCTCATTTCACTTGACGTAACGTCCTCCAGACTCATCTAAACCATCACACACAATGGAATTTCTTGTGCAGTGTTCTGAAGAGTGTCCCATTTCCTTCATCCACTCATCCTCTGATGGGCACCTAGGCTGCCTTTGTATCTGGACTGCTGTGGACAGTACTGTATAGGACTGCAGCACAAATGTGTCCGATGAACTCATTTCCAGATCACCACTACCAGGAGTGGGGTGGGGTTGTTAGCAGCTGTGGTTTCAGTTTTTCGAGGGACCTGCTTTCTGTCCTCCTCAGCGGCTGCACTAATTTACATCCTACTGGCAGTGCTCAGGGCTCCCTATTAGCCAGTGAGATCCTCTGTGTTTTGGACACAGCAGTCCTGAGCACGCCCGTGCACACAGGCCAGGTGATGCAGTGCGAGGCCTTTCTGCTATTCTAAGATGCACAGTGATTGCCTGCTGCGGGCAGGTGCTGAGCCCTCTTCTCCTGTCCAGCTGCACTTGTGTCCATGACTCTGTCTCCCTCCACCACCCCAATGTCCTCTTTTGTTCCTCTTTTAAGGTTCCAAAGAAATCTCTCCTGTACATGGAGGGAAGCCACTAAAAACGTAGAAGTGTACGCAAGGCACAGGCACCGAGTTAGAATTATATGCAAGGGTCTGGGCCTGCAGATACAGTGCTTCTCTCTCTGTGAGGTTTGTGGTGTTTGTGATTGTTGCTGCCTTCTGTAGCTTTGTTCTAGACCAGGCCTCAAAACATGTAAATATAACCATCGAATGGCATTTATTTATATAAGGACAAGTCGTACCTTTATGCATTTTAGTATTTTTTTTTGTGCTAACACTTCGTGTTTATTAATGTTAAGCACCATAGTGTTTACAACGGTACACCTGGTAGTGCCCAATTTATAAATGCATTAAATTAATAAGACATTAACATTTTGCAGGCAAAAGTTTTGCTTCTGTTTTCTCCATTGTTTAAATGCCATTAACATTTTTTCTTATTATTTCTTGGGTCTTGTTAATTTTGAGGTTTGATTTCTAATGATACTCAGAGAAGGGTAAAGAACATCAAAGGAAAAACAATTGATATTACCTCAGGGTTTCTTTCTGGTATTTCAATTGCTTAAAATGCAAACAATGAACAAAAATATGAAAGCATTTTGAGACGTGCTGCAACTGTGATTAAGTGCTATAATTAATTTTTTTAGTGTTACAGCCCTCTTAAAAATGAAATGTTGCCAGAGTACCACATTAAGTCTGTGAATGACTGAAGATTACGTGGTAATGGAGAGCTCAAAGCTCATTAACACAAGAGGAAAAAGAAATTCATTGTGACACAGTGTCTTGGTTGAACATTTTAATGACTCATTAAAGAATTAAGTTACTTTTTAGAACCATACAAAAACATACACAACAATAGTATGAGGGAAGGGTAACTGTTGTTATGGGAACCGCAACTTCGATTTTTGACATATGTTTGTTAGAATTTCCTGCTACGACGATTATTTAACCTGATGTTTGGTTATACTTTTTGTGTCTTTGTTAAAAAGGGAAAGTTGAGCTCATTGAGGAGCCAACTCGACTGTTATTCAGAAGTCCGGGTGGGCACTGCTTCCCGCCTCTTGGAGTATGACAGTTGGCTTCTGAGCATCAGGCAGGATCTTGGCAGAATTGTCCTCTAAGTCTTTAGACCATGTCAGACATCAGACTGTCAGTTCCCTTGTGGATACCTGAGTCACGTTGAGATATTCTCCGTCAGATTGTGTAAATTGGTATTTGAAGGTTAATCCTGAATTATTTGTCTTATCTCTGTGCACCAATTAATTTCTATAGTTCATAAAATGTGTTAGTACTCAATAAAGTAGCAAGAACTGAGAAATAAAAGTGTGTTAAATTACGGAAAACCCAAATCAGTGCACATCAGAAGAACTGACGCTACAGTTTGCATGTCAGGGTGGTCAAGACTCCTCCCACCCATCCTTTTTTTTTTTTTGAGGCAGAGCTTCAAGCTGTCACCCTGGATAGAGTGCTGTGGCATCACAGCTCATGGCAACCTCCAATTCCTGGGCTCAAGCGAGTCTCCTGTCTCTGCCTCCCAAGTAGCTGGGACTATAGGCGCCACAACACCCGGCCATTTTTTGGTTGCAGCTGTCATTGTTGTTCGGCTGGCCCGGGCTGGATTCAAAACT
>CAUYRH010043707.1:0-15676 GCA_963574655.1 Perodicticus potto | reverse complement strand
CTGAAAAAAGGAAATACAGAAACAGAATTTTCTGTATTCTATTTCACTTTGGGCTATCAAATTTTGATACAAATTGAAAGAACAGATTATTTGGTATTAATAATCAAAACCACGTAGTAATCATTCTTATCAAAATATTTTATCGATAAATTTAACGATAATTTATATCAATAAATTTTGATTTATGCTTAGCCCCAGTACCAAAGAAAATCATATTACTGACAAAATTTATATTATAAAAGTTTTAATAATTATTTAATATATAATCACTTGGTTCCCACCTTTCCAATGTGTTTTTGTCCTTTCACGTAGTAATCATTCTTATCAAAATATTTTATCGATAAATTTAACGATAATTTATATCAATAAATTTTGATTTATGCTTAGCCCCAGTACCAAAGAAAAATCATATTACTGACAAAATTTATATTATAAAAGTTCTAATAATTATTTAATATATAATCACTTGGTTCCCACCTTTCCAATGTGTTTTTGTCCTTTCTCGTTTCTCTGAGAAGAATTAAATTGGGTTCAGTTTGATTTGTTGCAACCAATCGGTGACTCCGATCATTCAGATTGATGTAAATGTTAGGCTTATAAAATGGTTTGATTCTGTATGTTGTATGCTTACATACTTCCAGCCCTATAAATGTATTCTCTTTCTTTCAATTCATTTAGGAAAAAAACTTAATGACCATCTATGTTTCAGAATTCAATGTACAGATATGATCTTTATAAAACGTTCAGTCAAGGAAGGCTTACGCCTTCTAATACCCTCGTCATGTCCTCTTAATTGGACCTTAATTATTAGTTTCATCACTGCTTCCTCATCCTGATGGTCAAGTCAGTTCCATCAGTTCACAATTTTCTGAACACATCAGGTTCTTCCAAGTAGGCATACTTCAGAGCATGCTAATATTTATGCCTAGAATCTGCCTGTTACTTCTTTTTTCTGTTTGAACATTGTAATCATCCGTTAAAATCTTTGTCAAATGATGGATTATATCCCTCCCTCAGAATGAATAACCTCTTTAATACCATGTCTTCAGTCTTCCTTTTCACAATTCTCTCCATATCTCCCCATAGCCGCTTTGTCAATCCCCTCATACGCATAGACACTCATTAGTATTCATATTCCCATGGCCTAACACATTGCCTTGCATACCAATACATCAATCAGGAACTCAAAACATCTTGAGTTCTTTGTATTTTCAAACATCAATTGTAATCGATTTATTCAAACCCAAAATATTTAGTGATATTTTTACTGTTAGATACCTAATGGGTCATTCAGCAACCCTGATATGTTTGAAATATCACTATGCTCTGTGGCTTTCTTCTGCTTAAAAGGTTTTTTTGTTGTCATTGTATTTTGGATTATGTTTGTTTCAGTAGTTGTTAATGTCCTTCTGCACGTTTTGGTAGAAAGGTGTCATGGAAATAATACTAAATATCAGGAAATATTTTTTCATTTAAGATAAAAATATGGGCTAGAAATTTAAGAATATTTGAATATTTTGAAGCAATAATCTGTTTTAATTAAATTCACAACATTAATATTTGGGGGATATTCTCACAAACATAAAAACTATCTAGTATGTTGTACCATATGATTTACTATTTATCTGCATACACAATGGTAACTATAATCATTTTTATTTCTTTTATTTGGCCAGGGCTGGGTTTGAACTCACCACCTCTGGTATTTGGGACTGGTGCCCTACTCCTTTGAGTCACAGGCGTTGCCTTATAATCATTTTTATATAGTCTAATCTGATACCTACCTACAAACCTCTGCTTCTCAGAATTTTTTTTTTTTTTTGAGACAGAGTCTCATTATGTTTATTATGTTGCCCTGGGTAGAGTGCTGTGGCATCACAGCTCACAGCAACCTCAAACTCTTGGGCTTAAGTGATTCTCTTGCCTCTGCCTCCCAAGTAGCTAAGACTACAGGTGCCCACCACAACGCCCGGCTATTTTCTTGTTGCAGTTGTCATTGTTGTTTAGCAGGCCCAAGCCAGGTTCAAACCCACCAGCCTGTGTATGTGACCAGCACCCTACCACTGAGATATAGGCACTGCCCAAGAATAATTTAATAGTCAGTAAGTTCAAAGATTTTACACCTATATTCTTTGAATATAGGGGAAAATTTTATAACTGGTTTAATTGGATTTTGTGAAAAAATATACTAGTAACATTAGAAAACACATTATGAAATGTTAGCTTCACATTATTATAATATAATAATTATAACACACATTATATTATAATAATGTGAGGCCTTACAGTATTATATTTGTGAAACAGAAGGCAGATAGAAGTTATGAGCTAGCAAATGAAATTTAGAGGCAATATGAGTTCAGACTGACAATAATGTTAAAGTATCGTAACAAAATCATGAAAAATATATCTTACTTTCTCTTGTTTTTTCATTTTTTGAAATGTTATGTTTATAATTATAATTATGGACATTTGATACATAAATTCAACTTATTCACACTAAATAATTGTAAATGAATAGATGAACGAAAGTACGTCATTCAAATTTTGTTTTCTTGCTGTAGAGAAATTCAGTCATAACTAACAAGACTTTTAATTTAAAAATACTGTAATGAAATTGAACATACTTTCATGTATTTGATAAGCAAATAATTGAAAAATATAAATCATTATGTATATTTACATAATAAATTTATAGTTAAGATTTGTGGTCATTGATAGAACTGATTATCCTGTTGGAAAATGGAATACTCATAACCTTTGTGTGATATAAAAGTTAATTCAATATTTGAAAAAAACTGCCATGCTTTTTGCATATGTTTTGTAAAAGAAGTATGTTTTGTTATAACCTGAATTTCTGAATTCAGAAATAAAGATTTTTTAAAACTTTGCTGCCTTAGTCGTTTTATTCTGATCTCTCTCCCCCTTTTTTTTTTGTAAAATTAAGGAAAGATGTCCTTCTCTGATAGTTTTAATTTCTACTACTTAAATTAAAAATAGATAATCTATGGTTATTTTTAACTATACCCTTTAATGGTAAAAATAAGTTATAGAATTTTAATCAAACCTAGAACAGGAAAATTATTGTATACTTTGATTTCTAAAGTTGTATGCTGTGGTGCCTATTGGGGAAAGTAAACAACTTCAAATGTATACATGTAAATAAAGACTATGGAGATGAGATGACAAAAATCCTTGGGTATTTGTTTCAGGAGAGATAATTGAAAGTTTCTGAGATAAGATTGGAGCTCCTGCCCACTCCATCAGGAACAAACCTCTAGTGAATTATCGTGTAATGTCAGCAAAGCTGAGGGATTTAAACATAGACATAGAATAATTGGAAGATTTATTTCACAACATGTATAAAATTGATGATGACCTTTTGGGAAAAGTGAAGCCAGAAAGATTTAAGATCTCTAACTTAAAATGTTAGAAACAGTCAGGATTACATTTTGCATGTTAAATCTTGCTCTTAATTGTCTATTCTCATTGAAATATAATCCTTACTTTTTGAAAATTGGGTGTAGGACAATGAGTACGCTATCTAGAACAGAAAAATGAAAGTATGCTGTTGAGTTATTTTCTATTTCATATCTGCCCTTGACATTTACATTTTTTAATGTTTACTAATCTTTAAACTTTCATAATTATATTTAGAAATTTATTTATACTAATTTAAAGAATATAAGGTTTTATTTACCAGGTTCTTTTGTTGATGAACTAGCTGTGTTTTAAAAAGTTAATTGATACACTTCTCAAAAGAATAGTATTTTTGGAAAGATAATGTTAAATAGAACACCTAGATTTAGATAAAGAAGGCAGACAGAAAAAATAAATTAAGAGTAGCTAAAATTAATTGACTAAAAAAAAAAGAAAAAAAATAACAGAAAATGGGATATCTATTTCTGAAAAATGCTTTCATAAATTATTATAATAGATTATGTGAAAAAATCAAGGAGATACAATTGTAAATTCATGATTTAACATGCTACGTGAGTCATGCTTAAAAAATAATGTGTTGAACTGCAAAACAAAAAAATAGCTGGGCCTTGTGGTGGGCACCTGTAGTCCCAGCTACTTGGGAGGCTGAGGCAATAGAATCGCCTAAGTCCAGGAGTTAGAGGTTGTTGTGAGCTGTGTGATGCCATGGCACTCTACCTAGGGCGATAAAGTGAGACTCTGTCTCTACAAAAAACAAACAAACAAAAAATGTGTTTATCTTGAACATAATAAACTATAATAAGAAGGAAAATTTCTCTTCTGGTTTCAGGCTTGTCTGCTTACTATGGAAATCTCATCATAAATGACCATTTTCTGCATTGATCCAAATCATGAAAGGAATAATTGAACCCACTAATTTTCAGGAATTTTATAAAGAGATTTTTTTTTTAAATCATAAATATTGGGATCAGTGAGAAATACTTCTTTTATTTTTATCTCTTATAGAAAAATATCCATTGCTATGTACGGTACTATACATGTCCCACACAGACACAGAGCTATGTATAAGTGTGCAGTAATTTATTCACTTTTACATTTAGTCATGCATAATATGAAGCAGACACTCTTCCACTGTCCAGATCTATGGAATCTAAGGGGCTCTGCCCTTGCAAGCTATAATTTGTAGATGAAAAAAAGATAAACTGTCTCAGACAGTGATAAGTGTCATATTTTTAAAAGGTGATGAACTCAAGAATGGGGTGAGTAATTTAGATTTGGAAGTTATGAATTTCTCTCTAAAGAGATGGCATTTGAGGTGAGCCATGAATGATGGTAAGGAATTAGTCATCCAAAATTTAGGTACATAAGTAAAATTAAGTGCTGCTCCTGCCAGACGACCCAGGATAGAAATGGCTCTGACTGCTCAGTCTGCCGTGCAACCTGCTATCCTGTCATGGGCGTGCAGCCTAGGAAGTCCTATTGTTCTCTGAACTCATCTTTTAGCACATGGTACCAGAAGTACATTGATGACTAAGGAAAAGGAAGGTTACAAATGCATGGAAACGGAAGTTAGAGAGAGGAAAATTGTTTCAACCATCAGGTGTGCAAAACAACAAGAAGAAATTTAAATTTTTATGCCTTATTTAATATTAAATTCCTCTTCTCAATAGAGTGTACCAAGTTTGAAAAAGAATCAGAAAATTTAGAAGAAATTGCCAATAATTACTTGCATATATTTTTCTAAATTATCTAATTAAAAAAGAGCAATTATGGCCATGAAAGGATTGAATTAACTGTTCATGGTAGATAATTATATTTAAAAAGTATTGTCAAGTGAACAAGTGGCCAAATATGTATCCATTTAAAAATGAGGACAATAAATATGTTTAAGGTATGTTTTGAATAACCAATAAAAATATCATGATATTTTCTGTCCCCCTTTTATTTTTTTGAAGTTTTCAGTTAGAATATGTTGTGGATTATGTTCTCATTATAAAAGCATTTACTTTAATGTTTCCCCATTTGTAATTAGCATGTACATATACACTTTAATCAGGAGCTCAAAACTGTTTAAATTTTAGAATGCACAAATACATATAATGAAATAACATATATAAAACCATAGAAAAAGAGATCAGTTTATATAGCCAATTTTTAGCCAAAAAACCAGAGGGAGAGTTATAATAGTATTTTTAGGTTTTATGGCAGCCTTTGGATTAAAGAGAGGTTCTGGTTTCTATGACTCACCTTGGGTAAGAGTGATTCTAGTTTCCATGCCTCAGAGAATGGGACTGATAGACAAGAGATCAGGAGAAGGTCAGAGGGAAGCTTTTGCTTCTGAGGCTGCTCCTGAGGACATCATTTTCTTTTTTTGTAGTTTACTTTTTTGTTTAGAGTATTTTCAGGGTAATTTTGGTTACAGAGTTTGCATTTGTACATTTTTAAGTGGATGTTGTATTTGTGCCCTTTACCCAGAATATGTGGATCTCACTCCTAAATGTGTGGATTAACCCAATGCCTCCTTTCTTTTCCCACCTATTGATTTCTGCTGTGTTTTACGTCCAGTGTGTTTGTTTTCGATTCTTGTGATACTTTGCTCAGAAGATCAATCTCCAGTTCATCCATGCTGTTACAAAAGATACTCGATTGTTACTATTTTATGGCTTAATAATACTCCACAGTGTACGGATACCATATTTTATTAATCCATTCATGAATTGATGGGCTTTGGGGTTGTTTCAACATCTTCGCTATTGCAAACTGTGTTACTATAAGCATTCCAGTGCAAGTATCTTTTTGATATAGTGTCTTTTTTTATTTTGGGTAGATACCTGGTAGTGGAATTGGTGGATGAAAAGGTACGTCTACATTTAGTTCTTGGAGGTACCTCCCCACATGTACTACTTGCCATAGAGTGTCTCATAGTGTCACCAGTTCCACCAACAGTGAATGAGTGTCCCTTTCTTTCCACATCCATACCAGGATTTGTTGCTTTGAGACTTTGATATGAACCATTCTCATTTGAATTAGGTTATATCTCATGGTGGTTTTGATTTTCATTTCACTGATGACTAGGCAACTTTTTCATGTGTTTGCTGACCATTAGATATATCTTCCTTTGAAAATTTTGTTCATGTCTGTTGTTCACTTTTTACTGCGGCTGTTTGATTTTTTTTCTTGCTGATTTCCTTGATTTCTTTATAGATTCGGGTATAAGTGCTTTATCAGATGTGTAGGATGCAAATATTTTATCCTATTCTATAAGGTGTTTGTTATTTACTCTGCTAGTTGTGCCCTTTGCTGTGCAGAAACTTTCCAATTTGATCAGGTCCCATTTGATTATTTTTGTTGTTCTGAGTGCCACAGGAGTCTTCTTTATAAATTCCCTTCCTAGGCCAATATCTGAGTTTTTCCAACACTTTTTTCTAGAACTCTTGTGGTATCATGTCTTAGGTTTAAGTTCTTTATTGACCATTAATTAACTTTTGTGAGTGATGAGAGATGCTAATCCTGGTGGGGTATAGTTTCCTGGGCACCAACACCATCAGTGCTGGTGACATCTGTAAGCCAAAACCAAAAATAAGTGAGCTTTCACCTAAGCATTATGCTTTTTTATGGAGTGAAATGTAAAATTTTAAAACTTTTGGTGAAAATTTTGAGAGAAGATTTGAGAATGGTGAGTCTTCCCAGACTATGACTTCAGAAACACAGTGAATTAAAAGAATAGTTTCACCAGATTTTAAAAACTTTTGTTTCATGAAAGCCTCTAATAACAGTAGATGACAAATTTCAAAAAGGGAGAGATATTTTAAAACCAACTATCTGACAAAAGACTAATATGCACAATATGTAAAAAGCTACAAATATTTAACAATAAAATGTTAATTAATTATAACAAGTGGACAATTAGAAACTAGACAAAGGATATGAAAAGTTATTCTATCAACCTCATTAGTTGTTAGGTAAATACCAATTAAAACCACATTGATAATTAAGTTGCAAACTTTTAACAATGGTCAAAAGAATATTACTATAGTGACAACAGCAGTGGCTGTGAAGAACGTAGAGGCAAGTCCCTCATCCATTGCTGGTGGGAATTCAAAATGATTCAACCATTGTGGAAATAAATTTAGAAGTCCCTAAAGAAAAAATGTGCAATTATAATATGACCCAGTAATTGCACTCCTGAGAATTTATTCTAGAGAAATGAAAACCAATGTTCACACAGAAATATATACATGAGTGCATATAAAAGTTGTGTTTATAATAACCCCAAACAATAAAAGATCTATACATTCTTTGATGGGTGAATTGTTGAAAATATTGTGACACATCTGTCCATATTATAGAATACTACTTAGCAATAATTAAAAAATGAACAATTGATAAACACAAAAACCTGAAATAAAAACTCCAGAGAATCATTCTGATCAAAGGGGAAAAAAACTAAAATAAAAAATTTGAGAGAAAAAACTTATAAAAGTTAATATATTTCAGGAGTCCACTTATATAATATTCTTAAAATAACAACATTATGGAAATGGAGACCATCTTAATATTAATTAACCATTAGTGAAGAAGTAGGTCTGTCATAATGGGGCAAGATGAGAGATCCTTGTGATAGAACTGTTCTCTCTTTGACTATAGTTATATCAATACCCTACTTGCAATCTTGTAGTACAGTCTTGTGAAATGTCACCATTGAGTGAAACCGGGTAAAGATGCCATAATATCACACTGTATTATTTCTATGACTGCATGCGAATCTATAGTAACCTCAAATTAAACAATTTGAGGTTAAAAAATAAATGGCAACATTTAATTGTATTCTCCATGTTGGTATCAGAGAACAAGGGGCATTTGACAGTTTGGTTTTTGGGTTGTCAAGACCCAGCCTGACTCCTATGACTGGGCCAAATGTGCTCTTCTTTGAGCATGTCTTGTAATTGCAGAAGTCAAAAGAGACTTGAGTATTACAAGGTTAATACAATTTTTTCCTTTCTTAAAATGTGTGTACATTTTTTTAGACAACCTCTGTATAACACCCAAGATTGTCTTAGTGTTTCACTCAGCTTGAATAAGCTTTAGACAGGCTTCTTCCTGACTCTAAGCCCATAACTTCCCTTCTCTTAGAACATTTATTTTAAAAAATGCAATTGTGGATTCTTTCTCTATCCCCTGAGAGGTGTAAATCTTTTCAAAACTCGCTTGCAAGTATTACAACCCCGGAATGTCTTGCCCAGGAGAAGGATACAAGAAAACTAAAAGTCAATGTATTCATGCAAAATAAAAGTTATACAAAAGCTGAATAATCATGTCAACATTATTTTTTAATGAAATGAAGTAGAGAAGATGAAGAAGACAAGGATGTTTGAAATGAAAATGAACACAATGGGAGACTCCAAACCTTTCACTACGTACGTAAAGTTATACCAAATTAAAATCTGTAAGTCATTTCTTAGCACTTAGAACACTTAGGTTAAACAATTTCAAAATATTTTATTTTAGGAAAAAGATTTTATATAATCAACCAAGAAAGTAATAAGATTCAGAATGAAATCATATCTTATTATTTATAAAAATATGAATGAGTCATGGCAATACGGAATTTGGGTTCCCATCAGTGCTCATATGGCTGTAGTGACTAAAGACATAACATCGCAAAACTCAATTCTGTGTGAATATCTGGAAAATCTTCTTAAGAAGGACTAGTTTACTGCATTACCAGAATGCAAAGGTAAATACCTGACTCTTCAATGTTCAGACATAGATGAAAAACCACAAGACAAATCAAGGACATTCAGGAAAACACAACCTCACCTAATGAACTAGATCAGGTACCAGTGACTAATACCCATGTAATGGAGATGTTTGCCGCTTTACACAAAGAATTCGAAATAACTGTATTAAATAAGCTTGCTGAACTTCAAGACAACGAAGAGAAGGGATTCAGAAGTCTATTGGAGAATTATTTTTTAAGTTTGAAATAAAAAAAAAATAAATAAATAAACAGTTCTGGGGGCCCAACCTGGGGGCTGGGTTCTTTAAGGCCTGTGGAGCTGGCAGCAATTGACTGAAGACAAAAAAAGTTAGAAACAATGACAGATAAAGATACAGGATACCCAGAATAGAGTTTTCAAAGGCTAGAAACATGGGGATCACTGCTAGCTTGTGGGGTTCCAGCGAATGGTCCTGAGTGTTGGTTCCCTGCAGCTTTTATTGAAGGCTAGTATCTCATTTAGCCCAGGGGGTAAGCTGAGGAAGGGAATAAAAACATGAGCAGTTTCTCTGAGTAAGCATGTTAGTTATTATTCTGTTTATAATCATTAACTTTAAGGGTCTAACAAGCCTTGAGAAATCTGAAATCTGAGCCTGTGTGTGGGTAGCCTTCTGTCTGTGGTCACACACAGATTCTTTAGGGGAGGTTAATCCTTTTTAGTCTTCTGTGGGGTAGATGACACGGGTGCAGTCTCCTCTGAAGAATCAGTGAACCAGAATTTTCCTCTGATCTCCACCTCAGAGGCATCTTTCCCTGTGATAAGGGTGCAAGCCTTAGAGTTCAATCTGTTTCTTTGATTTTTGCCCTGAGCATGATATTTTAGAGTTCAACCTGTTTCTTTGATTTTTGCCCTGAGCATAATACAAATCACCACAATGGGTAATTGCTTTGCCTGTTGACTGGGCGGGGGACGCCTGGTTGCTTCCCCACCCCAGGCCTTGCACACAGCCTCCTTTATGGTCATTCTCATCTTCAGAGAGCTCACAGCAACAGCAGAAGTGTTTGTAAGCTCTCTCCCTTACAAACCAGGCTTCTTGCAAAAGCAGGAACTGCTCAGATAAGTAATTTAGGTGCTGGTGTAAAAGTAAACCAGCTAAACTGTTTCACTCCATCTCACTCAGTTTATTTCTTGGTTTTTCCCTTTTTCTGAGGGTGTTTTTCCCTTTTCAAGAATGGGGGTTTTGGTCTCCATTCTGCCTGCATCTCCCCCTTGTTTATTTTGCAAAATGGGTAGAGCCATCATCACTTGTCCATGATGATTGGTTTCTCTTTGGAGACTTTGGATGTATTTGCAGACTAAAAACAAGCAAAACAGTAATACCAAGAGCAATGCAACAATTTCCACTAATGACCCTTGAAAAGTTTTAACCAACTTTAATGGGTTAAGGTCTGTTAAATCTGTTGTTTAACTTTCTAAACTATTAGATCCTGGAAGCAAGTTCTAATGTGCCCTGGAGCCTTCAAAGATTTGTTCTTTTAGGTTTGAAATATCAAGGGATAAATTATTGTCTAATCCTATTAAATACATTTTTATTTTATCCTGGTCACATTTAATTTGATTGAACTCCAATGGAGTAATACAGAAATCTATAGTGTTTCAATAACATTGTAGTTGGGTAAAGTGCTTCAAACTCATTACTCTATCTCCAAGCCAAATCATGCTTTGTCTGAGATCATTGACTTAATTAGTCAATTTTCGATCAACTCCAGACTGTGAATTCCATAATCAAGTGGAATTCATTTGCCAGTCATTGACAAAGTGTGCTGTTTGAATTAATTGATGAATGGCAACTCCAGCAGTGGCCACAGCGGCTGTCACTGCTATCAGCCCCATAATCACTGCTGGTAAGGTGAAAACAAATCTTTTTACCCCTTCTTAAAATAGTTTTGAGCATGTCAATAACAATATGAGTAGAGGGAGAAGCTTCCCAGGTGTGTTGGAGATCCACAGGGACTCAAACGCCTTTCTGAGATCTAACTAATAAAATATTAATATTAGAATTAAAAGTGGAGTTTTTACAAGTAAACAATTGGCAATCTTTATAACCTACGGTCTGAGAATCAAGAAGAATGATTAATTTTTTGACAACAAGTATGTAAGGGCATTTAACACAAGCTTTTAAGGCGATCTAATCATCGGCTTTGAGATATTCCTCATAATAAGCAGAGCAAGAACCATAATTGGGATAGACCTTAGTGTTATGGCCTCGCCATACTCTCAATCAGAAATTTCCATTGT
The DNA here is from genome assembly GCA_963574655.1 of Perodicticus potto. NCBI lineage: Eukaryota > Metazoa > Chordata > Mammalia > Primates > Lorisidae > Perodicticus > Perodicticus potto. The sequence continues at coordinate 4,217 of CAUYRH010043707.1, read as the reverse complement.
TGACTGCCATAACTCAGGATGTTCTGGCCTCAGATAAAGATGCAACATTTTTGGTCTTGGGGTGGCCAGACTTGGGTTATTCTACTGTGTTGTGAAGAAAAGGTACATTTTAGGAACCATGGGTAGGGACAGCCATGAGACCTATAAGTCATAATCAGTAGTTCCTCATCATACATTGCTTACCTAGAACAATCTTATGATAGATAATTTCTAGGGGTCCAATTTTTGATAAAATCAGGTTGTTCCTTGGTGATTACCACTGCTCAAAGAGCATTACAATCCTGCCATTCTGTATTACACAACTGAATAGGACCATCAGCCATTTTAGCAAGGCAGGGACTTAGCCCCCTAGTTCTATTACTAAAATTCTTTAAAGGGTAATCTTTATAACAACATTATATTTGTCACTTAGGTATTTTAAAGAAAGACCAGAGACAGCATAGAAACTTTTGTAAGTGTCATTATAGTAAGCAGGGTTTTCAATTCTCCATTCCTGAGTGTCCATGGGCATGCAGCCTTTAGCAGCTCCAAGGCAAATAGGAGGGTACTTATAACCTAAGGTTAAGTTAACTTTCATACCTTTTATGCTGGTTGTGTGAAATATTGGTCAATGATGGGACTGGGCATCCACGTGCTATCATTCAAATTAACTTCAGTTGCTGACCTTACCCAAGACATAGGTCTCACTAGTACTAGAAAAAGAACATAAGCTCAATAAGTGAAATTTGTCAGACTGGTACAGTGGTGAGCACCACAACTATACGACTACGTGCCACTGCTGCAAGTACCTCCAGGAACCCCAGAAAGTAATTTTCTGGAGTCGTCTGGAGCTGGGTCTTGCAAAGGTACATCAGAGTTTGGTTGGCCAAAGCCTTGATTTGTCTCCACATTGGTGGCTGGGAACCACAGATCTTCTTCAAGGAGTGGCCATCATTCTCTACAGTTTCTTCAGCTGCCTCTGAGAGTATGCCAGCCTCTTTTTCCTGGTAGTCTTCTGTATTTTCTCATCAGGGTTTATGATTGAGCTTAATAAATCTTGATGGAACCCAGACAAAAATCAGTCATCTCCTAAGGAAATACAAGCAAAGCCCCTTTCTCATAGAGCAATTTCACCCTTTTCTCCATTGCTGATGCTAACATATTTCCACCTCACCAAAGATTTCTCCTTTGGCCTCAATCATTTCCCTGCAAAATGTTGCTCTGCAGCCACAAATGGCTGGGTTTAGGGGTAATTTAAGTAACTTAAAGTAAAAAGTACTTTGTTGAATTGTATTTGTGGGGAGTTATGTAATTCTTCATTCCTTTGAATTCTGGAGCTAAAAAATTTTACTGACAAACTGAAATGCTTAAGAGTTTTTCAAAAACACAATGAAACAGAAGAAAAAAATAGCAAATTGAAGATAGGCTATTTGAAAAATACATGTCCAGAAGAGAAAAAAGAAAAGCAATGATAAAAAGAATAAAATAAACCTACAAGATCTAGAAAATGGCCCCAAAAGGACAAATGTCAGAGTTATTGGCCTAAAAGAAGAGGTACAGAGAAGAGACTGGGACAGACAGATTTTTCTAAGAAATAATAACAGTGGTCTTTAAAAATCTAAGAAAAGATATCAATATTCAAGTACAAGAAGGTCACAGAATAGCAAGCAGATGCACTCAAGACTAAATCAGGACATTTCATAATTAAGATCCCAAAGGTTGTGGATTGTGAACAAAGAAAAAGTCCTAAGGGAAACAAGAAGAGAAAAGAAAAGTTATAATGAAGCTCTGATACTTCTGGCAGTGAACTTTTCTGTGAAACCCTTTCAGGTCAGGAGAGAGTGACATGAAATAGTTCAAGTACTAACAGAACAAAAACTTAACCCTAAACTAATGTATCCCACAAAAATATACTTCAAACATAGAGAAATAAAGGCTTTCCTAGACAATCGATAGCTGTTGAGTTACACTAAACATGGACTTCCTATAAGAAATACTAAAAGAAGTTCTTCAATCTGAAAGAAAATTAGGTTAATGAACAATAAGAAATCATTTGAAGCTATAAAACTCACGCTAAAAGTAAGGAAATAACTTATATGATTATTGGTATGAAAAATAAATAACCAAACAAATTACAAGCAGTTTTAAAGAATTTCCTCTGAGAGTAAGCCTGGAAGTGAGAGAGTGATATGAGATTATAATTATATTTATAAGATTTTCACTAGCAAATGATTATTTAATGACACATGCATATATTATATGTATACTAAAAGCAAATATTGGATAAGTAAAATTCTATTCACTTATAGTTGCTAGTGATTTATAATATGAGAATAATTACTGTTGAATTAATATGAAAAAATTTGGCGCAGAAACGACTAACCATACTGGAATTATGCATGTAAACACCTTTTCAGACTTTTTTAATGTGAGAAAACATTATTTTTGTTGCTTTATCTTGCTGAGTTTGCAAATATCACCCACCCAAGGCTCTTTGTTTCCTCCTAGTTACTTGACTAGCAGCAGCTGCATCTATCAGCAAGCATACATCATGTGAATTACAAGTAAATAAAATAATTGGCCTTCAATTAGACTAAATTCCCACCAAGCAGATTGTGCCCTGATTATGCCTTCATGGTCTAAATAGCCACACTCCAACTCAAATGTGCTTTTAATTTAATAAATTATATTTTTTACTTAGAAAATTTTTGTTTTATTTAATTCAAAACAATACCGATTAACCTCTGTGGGGTGGGGGTGGCGGAAACAATGTAATGAAGAATAATAAAATACATGTATTTAAAGAAAAAAAAAAAGACTCTGCCCTTGGCCTCCATCTCACTCTCTCTGGGGAGCTCAGCCATTCCTAGGACTTCAAGCCTCATTTTCATGGAAAACATTACCCAGATCTGAGTTTTCAACTCAGAAATCTTTTCTAACCTCAAACTTGTAAAGCTGTTTGGAAGTCCCACAGGTAAAACAAATTTAGCTTGACCCAAACCAAGCATATGACTTTCTCCTCCAAACTTTGTCATTATTATCTCACAAGATTTGTTGTGTTTTGATTTTCACTTAGTTCAAAATATTTTCTAAATTCTCTTGTGATTTTTTTCCTTTGACCCATAAGTTACTCGGAAGTACATTGTTTAATTTCCAGATAGTTTGGAATTATTGAAATATCTCTCTGTTATTGATGTTCACATAATTCCATAAACATACATTATGTAGTTCTATTCTTTTGAATTATATTGAGACATTTTATGACCCCAAATGTAGTCTTCTTGGTAAATATTCCATGTGCACTTCGAAAGTGTATATATTATGCCATAGTCTGATGCAGAGTTCTATAAATCTCAGGCCAAGCTAGTTGACAGTGTTATTCAAGTCTTTTATACACTTAGTGATCTTTTAATTGTTCTATGAATTACTAAGAGACAAATGCTTAAATCCCCATCCCTGATTATGGTTTTATCTATCTTTCCAGTTTTATAAGACCTATCAGTTCTTGCTTCATGTATTTTGAAGCTGTGGATGTGAAATGCTATCTTTCACATATAATAGATATATTTCATAAATATAAATGAGTCTGTAATTTTTGACTCTATTTTGTTCTATCGATCTATGCATCCCTGTATCAGAATCACATTGTTTTAATTATTGTGACTTTAGATAATACTTTGATTATTGCTAAGGTAAGCCTTCTCTGTTCCCTCCAATTAGCTTTTTTTTTTTTCAAAAATATCATAGCTCTGTTCATATATTTACTTTTCATTTAGAATGTGAATATCAACTGGTCTTGTTAAGTTTAATTTGAAGTATTTTGCATATTTTATAATATATATATATTGTATATATCCCTGTTGCTCAGAAATATTTTTCCTATTGAAGACATAGAACAGGGGTTGACAAAAGTTTTCTTCAAAGGGCCAGATGGTAAATATTTTAGGTTTTATGCACCACATGATTTCTGCCAATACTATTAACTCAGCCATTGTCTTTATAGCACAAAATCAGCCACAGACATCACACAAACAAATGGACATGAAACTTTATTTACAAAAAACAAGCAACAGGTCAGACTGGCCAGCAAGCCATAGTTTGCTGACTACAGATAAAGATAGAGATTAACAGACACAGAGAAGGATTAGTTTTTACATAGTTATCTTCTATCCTGACTTCATATAGAATTTTCATAAATATAGTATTAGAAAATTCATAAGGAATTCCTTATGAAGTAA
>CAUYRH010043706.1:0-11981 GCA_963574655.1 Perodicticus potto | reverse complement strand
GGCTGCAACCAAAAAATGGCCAGGCATTGTGGCGGGTGCCTATAGTCCCAGTTACTTGGGAGGCAGAGGCAAGAGACTCACTTGAGCCCAGGAATTAGAGGTTGCTGTGAGCTGTGATGCCACGACACTCTACCTAGGGTGACAGCTTGAGGCTCTGTCTCAAAAAAAAAAAAAAAGCTGTGCCCCATGTCACAAGGGCCAGAGATCGTGTGGAGAGGACCACCGTGAGGGGTGCTTTGATCTTAAGAAAAGCCATCAGCACAACTTGATCTCAAAGGGAGGAAGCCAGATGAAAAAATACCCCCAGCTTCAGTCTCTTCTCCCTGTTGGGGTTCCTGCAGGGGTTCCCCATTTACTGAATCCAAACAGAAGGCAGAGGGTAAGGGGTCCTATTCATGTGAGCCACATGCACCACAAAGAAGATTGAAAAGGGCAGGGAGTGGGTCTGAGGGGATAACTGAAAACGTTTCACACAGCAGGGGAGTCACCTGCGCATGAGGTCGACACCGCAGAAGTCAGAGCGGAGACAGAGTACCTGGATAACCGATGACAAGTGGCCCAAAAGCCGTGATTTTCAACCAGTGTGCCATGAAAATTTTGAAAGAATATTAATGTCATTAATTAATTAATATGAATTTAATTGATATTAATTAAATTATTTCAAAAGAAGTTCAAAGCACAGTAAATATATTCTTTGTTTTTTACTTTTTTTTTTTTTTGATCGACATAATTTAAATGTGCTGCAGAAGTTTAACTATAGGTTCAAGTGTGCCATGAAATAAAAAAGGTTGGAAGACTCTGCCCTAACGTTTGCCCTACTTTGGCTATCCTGCCATGTAAGTGTTCATATCATCTGTTAGTTTAATTCAGAAGGTCTGTAACCAACAGCAGCAACTATCTTAACTCAATGCTTTTCAAATGGCATGTGGTAACCCATTACTGGGTTGTGAAGTCATTTGAGCAGATTGAAACCAGCACTCTTTAAAAACGAAAGGGAGGCCGGGCACAGTGGCTCATGCCTGTAATCCTAGAACTCTGGAAGACTAAGGCGGGAGCTTTGCTTGAGCTCAGGAGTTTGAGACCAGTCTGAGCAAGAGTGAGACCCTGTCGATAAATAAATAAGTAAACGAAAAGTAAAAATGAAAGGGAAAAGAAGAGAATGTATGTGAGTGCATCACACAATAAAAGTATTTTTTTCTGGCTCGGCTCCTGTGGCTCAAGCGGCTAAAGCACCAGCCACATACACCTGAGCTGGCAGGTTCGAATCCAGCCCGGGTCCGACAAACAACAATGACAGCTGCAACCAAAAAGTAGCCAGGTGTTGTGGTGGGCACCTGTAGTCCCAGCTACTTGGGAGGTGGAGGCAGGCGACTCGCTTGAACCCGGGATTTGGAGGTTGCTGTGAGCTGTGATGCCACAGCACTCTACCCAGGGCAACAGTATGAGGCTCTGTCTCAAAAAAAAAAAAAAAAAGTTTTTTTTTCTGATACTTTTGTTTCAGTTTTGTGTATGTACATATACAAGATGCTACAATTCTCTCCATAGGAATAAAAAGAAATATGATATTTCTCTTTTATTTTTATTTTTTAACGTCTGATGTAGTTTCAAAGCCATTGCCTGTGTAAACAAGCGCACCACTCCTAAGTTCCGAAAATACTCAAGAATGACCTGAGTTCAAGCTTTACACTAGTAGTAACTGATTTTTTTTATCTTGATTCTAAAGTTTTCTGCAAGGAGACTGCTGAGTGTTTTCAACATAGGTGCCATACACAGACCCTCATTATAAAACTCCACCTTCCAGCAAAGCTTTTTATCCTGGTAGGGACTGGGAGTTCCTTAATCTGACAGCTCTACCAAATACAAACAGCCCCTTGGTATCTACTGGTAAAATATTGAACATGATTTTGAGCTCACTTTTGAACGATTGTATTTCAGGAATTTTCTCAGTTTCTTTTTATCTTATTGCTAGACAGTGATCTTATTGTCTGCTGACATGAAACATTTCAAAGTGATTAGATAAGGTAAACAAGTTATACCCAAACAAGTTATACCCTAGGAATGCTTTCAGCTGCAAGTAACAGAAAAGTTATAAATACATTTACTCATCTCTGCTAACAAGTTGTCCAGAGGTGGACAGTTCTAGTTCCATTTAGGGAATGGTAGCTCAAAATGACATCAAGGATTCAGGCTGTTGTTATATTTTTACTCTGCTGGCTAGGCGCCTGTGGCTCAACTGGCTAAGGTGCCAGCCACGTACACCTGAGCTGGCGGTTTTGAATCCAGCCCGGGCCCGCCAAACAACAATGACAGCTGCAACCAAAAAATGGCCGGGTGTTGTGGTGGGCGCCTGTGGTCCCAGCTACTTGGGAGGCGGAGGCAGGAGACTCACTCAAGCCCAGGAATTGGAGCTGTGATGCCACGGCACTCTACCCAGGGTGACAGCTTGAGGCTCTGTCTCAAAAAAATAAATAAATAAAAATAAATAAATAAATCAATAAATACATTTTTACTCTGCCTTCCTTAGCACATTGGCTTATTACCTAGTCGTCTTGTCACGTCATGATTATACAAAGATCAATGCAGCTACAAGCACGTTGTCCTCATTGAATTAGTCTCAATACAAGAAGGTCCAGGGGCCAAAGGGCTTTTTACAAGTCTCTATATTTTTAACTAAAAAGAAAATATTTCCTGGTTGCTCCCTATCTCCCACTAACCGATTTCACCTCACATCTCTTCAGACAGAAGTTGGCCCCATACCAAATGCTAGATCAATCACTTGCAAAGGGAATCTGAACGGCCACAATTGGCTAAGACATGAGATTTATTCCCCAGAGTTCGGCACCTGCCTGGAGATTTAGAATTTGGAGAATCAGGATTCTGTTGGTTTGCAAGGAGGAAGGGGCCTTTGGATGAGCAACCAACGGTGCTTTTCCTAATTGATGCCTTCCTCCCCTTGTTCTGCAAAATTGGACTACCTCTTCAGAGGAAGCTGGCTGACTTTTTAGTGTCAGTTCATTGGGAAGGCTGAACAGTGAAGGCATCTGGTGTAGAGGCGACTTTAGATGAATGTCAGCCAATGAGTAACTAACTTAGTCTTTACTTCACGTGTTTTTAAAAACAGATGCTTATGGAGAATCTAGAGAAAATAGGTCACCAGTGCGCTTTCTCCACACTAAGTAAAAGGGAAAAAAAGAAAATAACTGAGGTAGCAGAGACAAGTGATTTGATACTCTTAAACCCTTGCATCAGCAGGAGAGGCTACCAATTTTTATGCCAAGCACCTACTAGAGTGAGACTAATGATGTACCAACCTCTAAAATGTTCAGATTTCTGATGAATTAGAATACATGGCCAAGTACCTTTCAGATTTTGCTTTAATTTTCTGCGCATCCCCGTTCCACTAAATCTTAGGAACAATTCCAAGTGGCTCTATTATGTGCCCACATAAGCATCCATATTAAAATACATGTGATGTGAAGACTAAATGAGTTCCTCACTGGTTGACATTCATCCGAATATGCCTGTCCCCTAGATCACTTCACTGTTCAGAATGAAATACCATAAATCCCGTAAATTCCAAACTGCTCAATTGCATTGTGAAAATCTTGCTTAGATATTCTTATGGAAACTAGTCCCTTTGCCTTTTGATGGATCAAACTGCTTTATTAATACCAATTTGATCAATGTTTCACTAAAATGCTCAAATAATCAGACAAGTTTTCTTGAATGTAACTTGCAGTTATTCATGCATTGTCAAAAACTCAGAGCAGATCCTGCAATCCTATTACTAGACATCTACGCCAAAGAAAAAGAATCATTTCATAAAGAAAGAAAAAGAATCATTTTATCATAAGGACACTTGCACTAGTTTGTTTATCACCCTTCACTTTACAATCGCCAAGATATGGAAATAATCTAAGTGCCCATTACCCAGGAAAGTATTAATAAATTGTGGTATGTGTATACCATGAAATACTATTCAGCCAAAAAAATGGGGACTTTACATCTTTTGTATTAACCTGGATGGGGTTGAAGCACCTTCTTAGTAAAGTATCACAAGAATGGAAAAGCAAGTATCCAATGTACTCAGTGCTAACGTGAAGCCAGTAGATGAACTAATACATGTCCCCACACAAGAGAAAAACTCAGTTCAATTCAAGTGGGGGGAGAAGGGAAGAGGAGAGGGGAGGAGGGGTGAGAGCGATTGGTGTGCCCCCACTTAATGGGCACAATGTAAGGGTATATGGCACACCTCCTGGGAGTGGGAGTCAACTATAACGCTTACCTAACAAATGCAAACATTGTAACCTAATTATTTGTACCCTCATATTAACCTGAAATAAAAAAAGTAAAAACTCAGAGCAGTTTCCCTGTGGCAGACCATTAGCATAACTGATTTAATGTCTGCGCCTACCTTGGATGGAGATGTTCATGCTAACAGACATTGTGCAGGGATGATGGCTGGCAGCAGAGATCACTTGCTCAAGGGGAAAACACTTTCCAGACATGTTCTCATGTAATTGTCACAACAGGTCTGGGAAGTAGGCATTACTGTCAAAATTTTACATAGGACATCACTTCTTAGGAAGACTAAGTAAATGTTCCATGGTCATTTTTATCATCTATTGAAAAGTATTATATTTTTAAGCATCAAACATGTTGAAGTCATTATTTTAAAGTTGTTAGGCTGAGGAAGATATTTTACATTTGCTGAAATCCATGGAGATTACATTTATGATTCACTAAGTGTGTTTAGACTATTGAAGTTCTTTGCTAACAAGAGAAACAGATTCAAAGTAACTTTAAAACAAAAACACACAGGAAGGGATTGGAGTAGCTCACAGAATCAAAGGTGAACAACTGGACATTCAGAAGAATAAGATACAGCACGATTTCCAGAGTCTAGATGGCAGGAATGAGCAGACCGAGGTCTTCAGGAACACACTACGGAGATGATCAGGTCCAGTCACCTCCTTATCACATGACTGTCCACTGGAATTTATGAGGTTGAGTCAGATTGGCCTCACTTCCATCACGTGCCTTACTGTTTTTCAGGGAAGGACAGGGATCTCTATTACTGGCACAAAATAGGAAAGGGGTGATTCCCTAAGGAAAAAGGAAAGTACTGTTTCCAAAAAATAAAGGCAGGGATGTTGGCCTGGTGAAAACCCCAATGTCCATGACAGTACACAGAGCTGGGAGGCAAAATTCAAACTCACCCCAAATCCTTTCCTCTTCACTGTTTTCCTATTGTTTTCCATCACTCATAATTAAAATAACCCCAATGGAGAAAAATGAGATGAATACATAATAATTATCCCATAGGGTTTGGTACTGCTGTGTACAAATTCAGTGAGGGGAGGAGCATTTACAGAAAGTCCTAGAGAGAGTCCAGTGACAGGTCTTGCTGATGGTTCAGCATCTTGTCTGCTGGACTCCATCATGCCATGGCCCACCTGTTGAGAAGCTCTGTTAGCAGCTAGACCGGTGCAATCAACCGAGCCTGGGATCCCCGAGTTTTCTTGGTTCTCAGTGTGTACTCCCCAATGCAGAAGTGTGTACTTCCTATTTCTGGTAAACTGACGTCAGAAAATTAACACGATTGCTGCTATTAGTATCATTCAGAGTTTCATTATTGGTTTACTGTTCCAGTATTAGCTCTTAGATGTGAAATGCCACCTTATATTTTAAAATAAAATTTCCAAGTTCCTTTTCAAAGTAAAGATTTATTTTCCCACGAAATTCTCATGTTTTCTATAAATGTGTGAAGAGACAACTTAGGTTGTAAAAATGTGCTTTTTTAAGTTAATGATTTGTTTCAAATTGTAAAGTAGCCACTCGAAAATCCCTTGGGCCTGTTAAAATTTTCACTCTCAGTACCTTTATTCTTTGAAGCTATAAGGTATATTATTTTAAAATGCCTGGAGACTTCATTTAGAACCATAAAATTTGGCTTTATTCTATGTCTTTTCGTCCAACTTGGTCCTGCTAAATAAAATCAATTAACTAAGTTGGAAAGGAATGGAAGAAGGGAGGAAGGGAGGAGAGAGTAAAGAACAATCTAAGAATTATTCTTCTTTATTATTTATTGAGCATGACAAGACACATGGGGGGGTCCGTGTCTACGTCTATGCATACAGTCTTAATTGGTGGCAACAATAATTAATGCTAGAAATAAATAAACGAAATGAAGAGATAAAAAGGAAAAAAAGAATCAGGACATTGCTCCGATGGAACAGCGCCAGCAATGCTGTACTGAAGCATTTAATAGTTATCCAGTTGGGCTGGGGCACGGTGGCTCTCACCTGAAATCCTAGCACTCTGGGAAGCTGAGGTGGGAGGATCCCTTGAGCTCAGGAGTTCGAGACCAGCCTGAGCAACAATGAGACCCCATGTCTACCAAAAATAGAAAAAGTTAGCTGGGCCTGGTGGCTTGTGTCTGTAGTCCCAACTATTCAGGAGGTTGAGGCAACATGATCGCTTGAGCCCCCGGTTAGAAGTTGCAAGGAGCTATGATGACCCTGCAATACTCTAGCCGGGGTGACAGAGTAAGACTCTGTCTCCAAAAAAAGAAAAATATAGTTATCCAGTTGCTATTTTGAAAGTGCTTTTGAAGGTTCAGCCATAGCAAGCTGAGGGGCTGAGGATGCTGCTGCAGATGTAGACTGCAGAACTTTCAGCTCCAGCTCTACTGTTTAATAGTTACATGACCAAAATGAAATGATACCACGTGCTACCTCTGTGGGCCTCAGTTTCCTCATGTGTAAAATGGGAATAATAAAACCACTTACTACATTGTTTTATGAGATAACGTATTTCTCATATGTGAGAAATATGTGTGTGAGACAGAGAGAGAATATTTCTAGGATACTTAGAATAGTACCTGGGCTTTATATTATTATATCTGTGGGTAGGATAAAATGGAACCATGGAAATTATGTTGTGGAAACAATATGTATTGTCATCTAGAAATATTTGTTATAAAATAGTATATAGAGTATGAAATTTATTATAACATATATTCATATGTATTTATAACAAAGAAAGTATAGACATTGCAATAATGCTAACAGTGGTTATCTCTGAGGGATAAGGTTGTCTTTGAGTGATAGGATAAGACTCACTTTCATAGCTTTTATATTTTCCAAATTGTATCACATGAATATAACCAGTTTTGAAATTAGAGGGGAAAAAATCACTAGCATTTTTTTTTAAAAAAGGGTTCTCTTTAAGTAAAAAAAAAAAAAAAAGATTTAAACCAAACGGAAAAAGTATTTTCCATTTTGATTTTGATGGATCAAGATCAAAGAAAAACCAGTCTAGATACCGAAAAGTAAAAATCTCTGAGGCTCAGCACAGAGTATCTGCAGGGGACGGAAAATGAGATGGGATTCAGATTAAAGTGTGTATGACTGTAACTGCAAAACAATAACCACGTGACCCACCTAGCAGCTCAACAGCTATGACCTTCAGCTCCTCCTTTCGAAATTCAGGCTGGTTGATGCCTGACACGGGGAAGAGATGAAGGACCTAAAGAATTAGACATGCAGAAAGCATTCGGTAATAATGCCGCTGTAAATGTAAGCCATCCATTTGTTATCTTCATTTCTCAGTAAGGGAAAAAAATACGAAAATTGTATATAGCTTCCTGCCATGAGCTAGAAATTATGTAAACTCATGGATGTTCTAATTCAATAATCCTTGTTTCAATAATCCTCTGTTTATTGGTATTTGAGTGCAAAGGTCAAAAATGGACTCCCATGTTTTTGGGGTTTTTTTTGGTTTTAACTGTTTTAGTTTATTAAGACATATATAATTATTTAATTTTTTTTTTATTGTTGGGGATTCATTGAGGGTACAAGAAACCAGGTTACACTGATTGCATTTGTTAGATAAGGTCCCTCTTATACCTGTGTCTTGCTCCCAGACTCCCATTTTTTTGAAACTAATTTCTAGCTGTTTTTTATTTAACTATGATTTATGTGATTTATTTTTAAAAAGAATGAAGCAAAAATCGAGTTTTAATCTATTTTTTAAAAAAATAATTTGACTTAATTAATAAAGTAATAATAGCCATTATATTATTACTAATTGTGGACCTCCTTGCCACCCACATAGTTTTCAGATCTCATGTTTACTAAGTTTCACGGTCAAATGATATCTAAATAAACAGAAAGAAAAAAGAAGGGAAAAAAATGTCACCCTGTTGTTAGCTGGTTCCAGATCTCATTACTCTCAGAAATTGCTTCTCAAAGTTTAATGTGTATATGAATCCCCTGGGCGTCCTCCCAAAGGCTCTGGGGGTGGGGTCTGTGATTCTGTGTTTCTGACGAACTCTTGGGTGGCGCCCAGGCTACTGGTCCATGGACCTATCTTTGTGTGATAGGATCTAAAGGGTTTTAGGAATATCAGTGCATCTGATCTCAAGGCTTTTCTGTCACATGTGATATAAATGGAGAAAACAGAAGTTTCTCATGATTTTCACCCTTCCCCCAGCCCCACAATATTTTTTTTTTAATGTTTCTAAGATTTTGCTCCTTGTTTTCCTGCTGACTTGTTCTCTAAAGTTCCCCTCCACCTGGTAAGTTGCTACTTATCCTTTAACGTTTCTCTTAAAAGCTACATCTTCTTGTAGAAGACCTGCCCAGTGTTTGGCTGTGGCCTGGTACCCAACAAATCCCCGTAGCTGAAGAGGTAGTTGCTGCTTCCACCAGCAATTCTTCCCGTCCTTACTTAACTCACTCACTCAGGGGCCATCAAAGGGTCACAAAGAGCTCCTTGGGTAGGGCAGGTACCACTATGGGCACATTCCTCCCCATCAGTCATTTTCCCCAGACTCCGTGATTCTTTAGAACAGTGAAGTCTGCCCAGCCAAGGGGGTTCAGTGGTAGTTTTACCCTTTAATGTCTGCATGGCTTTTGAGTTCCTCGAGGTAAAATAGTATAAGGTTTTATAGCAACAGCCAAATAACACAGTAACATTGACAAGAGCTATTTAAAACAGAAAAAAATAGAGCCAGCAAGGTGACCTCACACCTGTAATCCCACTAGGAAGGTCGATGCAGTTGGCTTGCTTGAGGCCAGGAATTGGAGACTAGCCTAGACAACATGAAGAGACCCCAGCTCTACCAAAAAAATTAAAAACTCAGTGGGCATGGAAGGGCCTGCCCATAGACCCAGCTACTTGGGAGGCTGAGGTGGGAGGATTGCTTAAACCCAGAAGTTTGACGTTGCGTGAGCTGTGACTGAGCTGTGATTGTGCCACTGTACTCCAGCACGGGCAACAGAGCAATCCCCTTTCTAAATAAATAAATAAATACAAGAAAAATATTTCTGTGCTACTGAACCTCCTTTCATCTACAAAGGCACATATGGGGCAGGAAGGTGACATCAATGAAAGTGTTCAGTTGGGACAATGTTCTGATAAGTCTGTGACCCAGCCACTCTCCCACAGAAGAATATTGCCCGGGACTGTCAAACCTCCCAGAAGCCAGAAATCCATATTTTTATATGCAATCTCACACATCAACAAATCCAATTTGGGGTTGTTGTTTCAACACTGTAAGAGCCAAAGCAAACAAATCTATGGGCCAGATGTAGCAGGTTGGGGGAAGCCAGGGGAAAGCAGAATTTCACGTTTTTTTTAAGTGATTCTGCCTTTGAATTAATGTTTACTTCCAGCCTGTTGAAATCCATCAGAACTCAGTGTATAGTTTAGCAGTGCTTGGCATAGTTTGTGCTTGGCAACAGCTTCACCCTTCAGAGAAAGGGTGAAAATCCTGTCTTTTTTTTTTTTTTTTTTTTTTTGAGACAGAGTGTCAAGCTGTCACCCTGGATAGAGTGCTGTGGCATCACAGCTCACAGCAACCTCCGATTCCTGGGCTCAAGCGAGTCTCCTGCCTCTGCCTCCCAAGTAGCTGGGATTGCAGGCGCCCGCCACAACGCCCGGCCATTTTTTGGTTGCAGCCGTCATTGTTGTTTGGCGGGCCTAGGCTGGATTCGAACCCGCCAGCTCAGGTGTACGTGGCTGGTGCCTTAGCCCGTTGAGCCATAGGCGCCGAGCCACCCCATTCAGATTTTTAAAATTATGTATTTATTTATTTCAAATTAATATGAGGGCACAAATTTTAGGTTACATTATTTTTACTTCTAAGGTAAGTTCAAGTTGTAGTTGAGACCTTCACTCAGAGGGTGTGTTGAACACCCTCACATTGTGTACATTAGGTGAGATCCCACCAATCACTCTTTCTCCTCCTCCCTTCCCTTCTTTCTACTCCTTTTTGCTAGATTATATTTGTGTTTTGCATTCATGTGGGCATGCAGTTGCTTGTATATTGGTGTCATATTAGTATTGACACCAATACTAATGGATTTTATTTTTCCATTCTTGAGATACTTTAACAAGAAGAATGCATTTTAACACCATCCAGGTAAACATAAAAGTATAAAATTGCCATCTTTTCTTATGGCTGAACAGTACTCCATGGCATACATAACCCAGTTTGTAAATCCATTCAAGTGTTAATGGGCATTTGAGATACAGATCTATGGAATAGAAACACTCAGATTTATTGGCATTATTTAAAATTTTTTTTTTATTAAATCATAATTGTGTACATTAGTGCAGTCATGGGGCACAATGTGCTGACTTCATATACAATCTGAAATATTTTCATCAAACTGTTTAACATAGCCTTCATGACCTTTTAATCTCTATATGAAGACATTTGTATTCTGCATTTAGTAAGTTTCACCTGTACCCTTCTAAGATGCACCATAGGTGTGGCCCCACCAATTACCCTCCCTCCACCCCAACCTCCCCTCCCTTGCCCCTTTCCCCATATTCTTGTGCTATAGTTGGGTTATAGCCCTCATATGAAACCTATGAATTAGCTTCATAGTAGGGCTGAGTACATTGGATAATTTTTGTTTCATTCTTGAGATACTTTGCTAAGAAGAATATGTTCCAGCTCCATCCATGTAAACACAAAAGAGGTAAAGTCTCCATCTTTCTTTAAGGCTGCATAGTATTCCATAGTATACATGAACCACAATTTATTAATCCATTTGTGGGTCAATGGACACTTGGGCTTCTTCCACAACTTAGCAATCATGAATTGGGCTACAATAAACACTCTTGTACAGATATCTTTATTATGATGTGATTTTTGGTCTTCTGAATGTATACCTAGTAAGGGAATTATAGGATCGAATGGCAGGTCTATTTTTAGATCTCTAAGTATTCTCCAAACATCCTTCCAAAAGGAATATATTAGTTTGCATTCCCACCAACAACGTAGAAGTGTTCCCTTTTCTCCATATCCACACCAGCATCTCTGGTTTTGGGATTTTATTATGTGAGCTAATCTTACTGGAGTTAGGTGATATCTCAAAGTAGTTTTGATTTGCATTTCTCTGATGTTTAAGGATGGTGAGTATTTTTTCATGTGTTTGTAGGCCATGTGCCTCTCTTCTTTAGAGAAGTTTCTCTTTAAGTCCTTTTCCCACCCTGAGTTGGGATCACTTGTTCTTTTGTTGCTAATACATTTGAGTTCTCTGTGGATTCTGGTTATTAAACCTTTGTCGGAGGAATTACCTGCAAATATTTTCTCCCAATCTGAGGGCTTGTCTGCCTGCTACACTTACTGTGTTCTTAGCAGTGCAGAAGATTTTTAGTTTGATCAGGTCCCTGTAGTGTATTTTTGATACTGTTTCAATTTCCTGGGGAGTCTTCCTCATAAAAAATTCACCCAGGCCGATTCCTTTGAGAGATTTCCCTGCACTTTCTTCTAGTATGTTTATAGTTTTGTGTCTTAAGTTTAAATCTTTGATCCAGTGACAGTCTATCTTAGTTAATGGTGAAAGGTGTGGGTCCAGTTTCAGTCTTCTGCAGGTCACCAGCCAGTTCACCCAGCACCATTTGTTAAATAGGGAATCTTTTCCCCACTGAATGTTTTTAATTGGCTTGTCAAAGATCAAATA
>CAUYRH010043705.1:0-21596 GCA_963574655.1 Perodicticus potto | reverse complement strand
AAAAAAGTTGCCTCGATTTATGAAGGGTTGTCTACATGTTCCAGGGCAGAACTTTTTTTTTTTTTTTTTTTTGGGACGGAGGCTCAAGCTGTCACCCTGGATAGAGTGCTGTGGCATCGCAGCTCACAGCAACCTCCAATTTCTGGGCTCAAGTGAGTCTCTTGCCTCCGCCTCCCAAAGTAGTTGGGACTATAGGCGCCCACCACAACACCCGGCCATTTTTTTGGTTGCAGCCGTCATTGTTGTTTGGCAGGCCCAGGCTGGATTCGAACCGGCCAGCTCAGGTGTACGTGGCTGGCACCTTAGCCCATTGAGCCACAGGCACCGAGCCTTATTATGAAATCTTTATGAAAAGTTTTGACCTTGTGGATCAAGGTGTTCCCAGGCCCCCTATGCCATGCTTTGAGAACTGCTGGTGGGGACGGATACATTTCACTCTGCCTCCCTTGAAATTCATTCTCTTCTTCAAAGCCAAAATGCCAGGTTAAAAATAAAAGTCACATTATAACAGCCCCTACTGCTGACCCTTACTGGGGCTTTCCAGGTCCTGCACAACTCACTCCTTGCCAAGCATTCCAACATCAGAAAAGTTTTGTTAATTCCATGGGAAAAGCCATTAGCTAAAACCCAAAACATAGCATATTAAGTGTATCTCCTAAGTCTAACAACACCATCTTTAGAAGTCCTCAAAAATCTGTTATTCATTCTAGAAGAAAAAGTCTATAAATGCATATTATGATGAAGCACTCAAGAAAAGGACAAAAAGATTAATCATTATTAACAAATTTCCCAAACCAAATCTATAAGGTAATGTCCATGTACAAATATGTTCTCACCACGAATAAAAACTATATGGTGCTATACGAGTAAGCCCTGGACTTTTTAAAATATAATTTTATGAGACAAAGTTAATTTCTAAAGATCTTCTAAAACATTCTTCTTGTCTCCTCAAACACAGAAACCGCTTCACGTCCTACAAATTATTTTTCTAATTCTGTTGAAGAATATCAACTTCATTAAAACAGTAAGGATTTAATCCTGAGTCATATAAGGCTTGGTAAGATTTCTGTGAGATGAAGGAAATTAAGAGATCACAGTATCCCTCCTATTTTAAAGTGTTCTTACAATGGAAACATAATTTGTTGATGAGAATAAACTGTTGTAGAGAAAATAGAATTTAGAAAAAAACAAACAAAATACTAGTTTAAACCACACGGTGAGTTTCTGAAGAGAAAAGCTGTTTGTTTTTTTAAAAAACAAACATCAAGGCAAATATCATTTAATAGGTCAATTCCATAGTTGAAATGTAAGTCATACTTTTAAAAGAGAAAATACAATCAAAGTACTTGCTACAAACATAAAATATCACCTGTCATATGAATCTATTCTGAATCTCATCTCTATGTTAACCAAATTATTTCGATTTATAAAAATCTAATTTATATTCCATAGATCACATGATTAAGCATATTTCCCTTCTGCTGTTATCTTTCTTCTTGAAGTTCCTATTTCCTATGATGTTTCCTTCCTCTGTGGAAAAAGATACATTTTATGATAAAAATGTTCAAGGAGTATACTGTCAAATACTATACACCTAACAAAACAAGTTAGAAAAGTAGTACTAAATTTCTGAATAACCACAATTTTTACAACATCAGAAGCAAGGACTCTGAAAAATAAGATAAATGAAAATCAACAAAATTTGGTTAAATTACAATCCTTTTTAAATGTATTACATAGTGTAATTATATGCTGCATTTAAAAAAAAAAAAACAAAGAAAGAAGGGCATATAAAATCAAATACTTAAAAAAACTAAAGATCTTTAGGGGAGGGGTTTCTCCTGATTGATGATTCTTTAATGTTGAAGGGAAAGAACTAAATTATATAGAAAACTAATAAAAACACCAAAAATCACTTAAAATACCTAGGTTTAAGCTTATCCGGTTACTCTAAACTTTCCAAAGAGGATCTCTTTGAAAAACGAAAGGTTGATTCTGGATGACCTCCAAGGTTTGTGGCTGCTCAGACATTCGGAAATCCTATAAACACATTTCTCTTCTTGATTATAAATCCATCCCTTACCTACAGTAACTTCTAAGTTTAAACATACATCATTTTAGAGTCAAATATTTGTCCAAGAATTTTTATGCGAAATAAAGCAAATGTTGGACATGAATGAGCCCTGTAATTCATAGGGTCGTACTTATGGCTTAGAATCAGCAACTTAAGTGGCATCACCATTTAAGCAAATATTCTATGGCTCATACAGGCATTTCATGCATCACAATAGTGACTCAAATAATGAACATAAGAATGTTCTTTATTAGAAAGTACACAACAGAAATGTTCTAAAGTCTTACCTGTGGTTCAATGCTCTCACTCAACTTGCCAGGTGGGGCCTCCAACATTGCATACAGAAGGAGCTACAGCCCACACAGTGCCTGAAGTATTAACTATCCTGTGCTGCTCTAGGTCTTCGATAACACATCTCAGCTATATAAGGGGGTCGCTTCTGAACTCGAATGTCATAATTATAAAGTAATGTTAATAATGACAACACTAATTCCAACTCCTGATATACATATACACACATGTAACTCCATCTTTTGACAGAAGACATCCATTTCTTCCTCACACTACTTTTTTCTGTGTCATGTTACAAAGAAGACAGGCAAAAAACAAAAAATCTAGTTCTAGTCCCAATTTTGTCACAAGCTAGCTGTGTAACCTTAGATAAATCACACACTTGCTATGGCTTTAAGATTTCTGGTTCGTTTATTTATTTAAAAAAAAGAGATTTCTCATCTATAAAGGTAAGTATTTTCCAGTACAATCCCTGGGAGAGCCATCTCAACGGGCTGCAGGGATAGCCTTCACAGAGCGTCCCATGTGTATGGTAACCCTGGAGCTGTGTGACGTGAGATCCCAGCCTGCCACTTCCCATGTTTCCATTCTGTTTTATAGTAATTTTAAAATCTGAGCCCTTTGCCATAACTTCAGGATCCCCACTATCTTTATAAGGTTTCAACAGTACATGTACCAGGATTTGGTGGACTAAGAAAAAAGGAGAATGCTGAGCGTGTTAGCCCTAACATCAGAAATACTACCATGGCTTTTCCCATCTAATTCTTGGCTTAGCCTCACTGCCTAAGACTCACTCTCCTGGAAAGTCTGTTCAATGAAACCTGTGTTTCAGTGCAGCAATTCTTTATCAGGATAAATTATTCCATTTCACCACTTTACTATTTGTGACTCAGTTGGTAGTTCACAATGATAGGGCTTAGCAAGGCTACTGATTTCAAGAACAGCTCAAATATCAGGTGAACACAACATGAAGGTGCTTATAAAACAGACTCCCTCAAATAGTTTTTCTTTTTGGTGTGTAGCAACTTCCTGCCAATCCAGCTAAAGAATCCTCTCTGAAATTGAGATGTGGAAGGTGCTATCTCTCTATAAATAGGCTCATCCCATGCTTATGTGAATCATGGTTGCTGACAGCAAATCAACAGATTAATTATCTGGCTTTGTTAGTAAGGCTAATAGCACACTACCATCTTCCCGAAAAGCTTTTTCCACACACCACACTCCCATTCTATAAACTGAGCTTCAGAACAAACTGAAGTTTGTGGTGTCCAAACACATGCATGGTGCCCTTGCACTGGGAATGTTTGAACAGGTCTTGCCATCTCTCTCTGCCTGACTGCCACTGTGACACTTTTAGCTAAAGGAAGTCACCAGTCAGGATCCTCTGTGCTGAGATGAACACTAACTAGATGAAAAGGAGAAGCATGTTACATGAGCACTGAAGAAAACAATAAACTCAGAAATCCTCTCCAATTCTCTATTTTCTAATGAAATACTAAAGAAAGGGCCACAGGAAGCAACCAGTGCAATCCTTCCTTCCCATGCAAAATTAAGGCATGCAAATTAAGCCATGCAAAAGTAAGCCATTGCTCATCTCCAAATCAACCAAGATCAGACAACTTTATCTCACCCATTCACGAATATAAACCATCCATCATTCCTATTACTTTGCATTTAGCTGAGGGGGCTGAGTAGGATTAACTCAAAAACTTCGTATAATTATCCCAAGCAGAGTGCAAGAACATACATCAGAGATTGAGATGAGAGCGTCATATTGAGTTCAGAGCCTTTAAGTTCTCCGATAGACAATATAAACCTTAAGAGAATGCCTCCAAATGATCCCTGTACAACAAAACAAGTGATTTTATTTTCTCCCAATATGAATTATTTATTTTTCAGGGATAATTCTAGTTTTTGCATAAATCTTCACCTGTATAAAATGAATAGCCTAAGTTAACTGGATGTAGAATAGCAGACACTTTAGTAGCTCACCTGAAGAGCATAATATTTTTGTTTACTCCTGCAATCTATTACTTTATTCATCATCACAGAATAACAAAATGAACCTAGAAGGAAGTGGACAATGTCATGACAACCCAATGGAAAATGGAATGGGATGGATTCTTCCAAGGTTTCGTCCCAGTTTCTAAGCTAATTAATTGTGCACCCCACTTGCCCAGACTTCTCAACTGTTTTTCTTAACCCAGTGAACCTAGCCAATGTGCCTCATTTCTGAAAAACCAAAAGAACAGACAGAGGTGCAAACAGGCAAACTAGTCAACTAGTTTGCACAGAGCAGGCTTCCCCTCTAGATCGGTTTCCTTTCACTTGTCCACAATAAGGGTCCAGTATCTGAAGACTGCAAATAACACCGATGCCACAGCCCAGGGGATCAATAGTCTAAGGGAAGCACACATCTATTAGCAATTTTGTTTTCATTCTCTTAAGCTGGAACACTGGCCTGGCTTGAGCTGGGAAGCATCACACGGAAACTGAAGGTATCTAATTTCCTTTTGTAAATAGACCTATCAGAAAGCAATCGTTTGAGTTTAAACCCTCAGAAGAGAATTAGCTTCAGAAAGGCCATGCCATGAAAATCTCAAATGAGTCTTCAGTTTTGCTTATACCCCCTGAGGCCAAACTGTGGAAACTATCTTGTTCCTTAAATGTTCCAAAAGTATTAAACACCGGTGTGCAGAGAATGGTAATAGCAAAGAAAAGTTAATGAGCGAGGATCCTTGGAAACCATGAGAATGGATGGAAGGAGAAAAGAAGAAAAGGAGCAGATGCAGAAAAAAGGAAGTGAAGGCATGTGGGAAAATGGAAAAGTGAGAAATCGGGGTGTCTGAAAGATGCAATACCATGTGTTGCTGGAGGAAGTTAACAAAGAGAACAAACTCAAGTTCACCTGGTGTTCTCTACGTGTCTATCGTAGGTTACGAGGGAGAGCTTTCTTCACGTTTAGGTCCTCAGTGGGCAGTATACGTACTCTCACACTACAGACAGATGAATGGGAGGAGAAAACCAATGAATGGCCGAGGTGGCCACTGTCCTCAAGGACTCTCCAGGCTATTTTGAACTATGTGTAATCCATACGTGCAACTCATGTCCTAGTCAGAGCCTAGACTGAACAAAGCAGAAAGTATTCTCCTGAAG
The DNA here is from genome assembly GCA_963574655.1 of Perodicticus potto. NCBI lineage: Eukaryota > Metazoa > Chordata > Mammalia > Primates > Lorisidae > Perodicticus > Perodicticus potto. The sequence goes on along the minus strand of CAUYRH010043705.1, from coordinate 16,075 downwards.
ATGAGACAAGAAGCTCTTAACTCCCAGGGTGGTTGAAAGACGCCCGAAAAGGGGAGGAGAAAAGGGGCCAGAATGGAAGAGAGGGGTCCTGGTTCCCTTCCACTGACGCCCTCAGGTACTCTGAGGGAGGGGAGAAGGGGTGTCGCCTTCCGGGGACCCACTCTCTGGGCTTCTACTGACCTGGTCTCCTCCTCACCGGCCTCTTGCGGCCGCTGCAGAAGCGCACTTTGCTGAACACCCCGAGGACGTGCCTCTCGCACAGGGAGCGCCCGTCTTTGCTAGGGCTGGAGCGGCGCTTGGAGGCCGACACCCGGTCGCTGTTGGACTCCCTCGCCTGCCGCTTCTGCCGGATCAGCGAGCTGGCTATCGCCGCAGCCATCGCTGCTCAGCGCGGGCCCCAGGCCCCAGGCTCTCCCGTGCCCTCGGGTCGTGCTCCGCCGGGGCGAGGGCAGGACCTCGGCGGCCAGGAGGGTCAGGACAGGCGCGGGGAGGCAGTGCTAATAATATTTGAGGAGGCTGCAGTACCGAGAACCCAGCGCCCACAAGGTTAGTCAAAGTCTGGGCAGTGGCGACAAGATGTGTGAAAATCCAGATGTAAACTTCCCCAACCTCTGGCAGCGGGGGCGGGGCGGTCCCAGGCCTTCCTGCGAAGTAGACGTTTGCTCCCCAAACTTGCACCCCAAAGCGATCCGCGTCCAGGGGGCGGATCAGTCACACTGCGTTCGGGGTACCCGGTGGAGGGAAGAAGGGTGTCCGAAATAACAAGCCGTGCCCCTGCTGGAGAGGCGCAAGCGTGGTAAGATGTCCCGAGTATACCTACACATCCATACATATAAAACCCGTTTACAAAGCAGAGTCGGGACCGAGGCGGGCGGTGCTACCCCGGTGGAAAATACTCAAAAGTGAATAAAACGTTCCTCTAGAAAACAAGCCACCAACCGCGAGACAGGAAAGGAAGGCAGCAGTTTAACTCCCTGCGGCCCGCAGTTCTGGGGATTAGGAGGTCCGTCCCGGCTGGGTGAGGTCTACGGAAGGCATCGCACCGGCTGCGGTTCTCCAGGGACCAGCACCCCGACTTCTGGAATTCCGAGGCGCGAAGTGGGAGCGGTGACCGGAGTCTGGGGAGGGGCGCGGGGTGCAGCCAGATGTTTCCCGGGGCGGTGAGCGCGACTTCTGGCCAGCAGCACTGCAAAGAGAGCGCCAGGCGAAGGAGGGGGAAGGGAGATCCTCGAGGGCCAAGCAGCCCTCGGGGAGGAACCCGCGCGAGCCGATCTGCGGGGTCCCGAGAGCGGGCGCTCTTTCTCTTTCCGCTTGCTTTCCGGCACGAGACGGGCACAGTGGTGATTATTTAGGGAATCCTAAATCTGGAATGACTCAGTGGTTTAAATAAGCCCCCTCAAAAGGCAGCGATGCCGAAGGTGTCCTCTCCAGCTCGGCGCCCACAAGCCTTTAACTGGAGCTCCCCGCCAGGGTCCGGCCGGGGCCGCCGCACCGAGCCGGTCTCCGCACAGGCTCCGAGGGAGCCGGGGAGGGAGGGGGCGCCCTGGCGGGCTCCGGATCAGGTCATCGCCGCGCTGCCCGGGCTCCCCAGGCTCGCGCGCCCCGGCAGTCGGCAGCTCCCAGGCAGCGGATCAGATGGGGATTACCCGCCGGACGCCAGGCCGCTCACTCAGTCCCGCGCCGCCCATCGCGGCGGAGGAAGGAAATGACCCGCGCGCTGCGAACACCCGCGCGTCCGCTCGGGTTGGGCGGGGGTTGGCTGCGGGCGACGTCGACTCGCGGGGGCTGCGGCTCCGGGCCGGGGCTGCCCACCATGGTCTGGCGCCGGGGGCGCAGGCGGGGCCCGTAGGCCCCCGGGACGACGGCGGGAGACGGCAGAGCGCGCAACCCGGGCCCTGGGGGCCAAACGCGGGCTGTGGGACCAGGGCCAGGAGGCAGGTGCGCGCGGCCGCCAACTCGCCCAACTTGCTGCGCGGGTGGCCGCTCAGAGCCGCGGGCTTGCTGGGCGCCCCCAGATGCTGCGCCGCCGCCTCCCCGGGCCCGGGAGGGGGCGCTCAGGGCGGAGCCCCATTCATGGGCTGAGGCGCTGGGCGCGCGGAACCGCACGGCCCCCGGGAGCCGCCGCCGCCGCCCCACGGGCTCGCGGCGGGAGTGCCAGCTCCGCAGGAAACTCCAGGCTGGGCCGGAGCCACCGAGACGGCGGGTGGGACGGAGAGCCGGCGGCAGCCGCGGTTCCTCCCGCACCGCTCGCCGACCCGCGGGAGAGCGCCCAGGTGGGGCCGAGCGAGGGGCCCGGCTCTCGGGGCGCAGGGAAGCGCAGCGCGCTCGGGTCTAGCTCCCTTTACTCGCGCCCTGTGCTCCAGACTCCCTTCTTTCCTTCCTCCCTCGTGTCACTCCCCCCCCCCCCACCCGTCTTCTGTCTTCCCCTTTTCTCCTCTCTACGCAATCCTACGTGATTGAGGTTTGGATGAGAAATTCTCAAGAGGCAGAGTGAGGGAACTGCAGCTCGGGTCTGCTCTGCCCCGTCCCTCCCACCAGAAAACAACCGTGGGCAGGGTGAAAGACCCCAGGTGCACAAGGAAGGGGCTGCGGGCGGCGGGGACTGAGACAATGCAGTCTGTCCTTTCTCCAGGAAGCTCGAGCAGCACGTAAAACTCTCAGTTTAGGAAGGAAGTGGACACTGGAGAAAGTAACAATGGCCTCTTTGGCCCTCATGATGGTCTCCACCTTCAGCTCATTTTGAAACACGAAAAGGTGTTTCTTCCTTCTTGGGACCCACATTTCCTGATTCTGTCTAGAAAGCTGCAAAACAGTCACCGTCCCTAAAAAGAGAGACCAAGTGAGCAACCTACACAGGATGGATGGAGGTGGGGCGAGGAAGTGACGTGTGCAAAGGCAGTCAACAGCAAGCCCTGGCGTGCAGTCAGGGCCAGAGGTGCTCGTCATGATAGCTGATGTTTAAGAAACTTACGGGAGTAGTCCCACAAGTTAAAACGTAGCATAAAGGACCTTCCAGTCCTGCTAAAGTCTGGGAGTGGCTTTTAGTTATAATTTCTCCTCAATATGTCCAAATATCCCTAATCTGCCTCCTTCACAGACACTTCACTAAGCATCTAGGCAAAAGGATTAAATGTATGATTTCTGAGTACAAACAGGTGTCTGTTGGAAACATCCTTATAAAGGACAAGGAAAATGCAGGCCCTTGAAGCTACAGAAGAAGGATGTTAAGACCCAGAGGAACCCCAGAAGCTCTCAAGATGTAGAACCAGCTGAGATTCACTTGGGTAATGAGAAGGATTAATATCTATGAGGTTGTTTAGAGCAAGTATTGAGTCTAACAACCCTGCTACGCCTGGGGGCCTGGACCTTCCAGGATGCAACGCCAGCTGGGCAAAGCCAAGGCTGGCAGAGTAATAGTTCATGGGACAGCCAGCTGGGATGAGGATTAACAGACTTAACACCTGAAGAAAGGCAGATCCCGGATGTCACTGGGGACTCTACACCCTCTGCAGTGGTTTCCTGGGGTGGAATGAGGACAGTGGATTCATTCTGGGATTCTAACAATATACAGGGAGATCGTGAAAAAAGAACACACCACTCTTCTCCAAAAATGAGCCTGATACATGCTAAAAGTGCATCTGAATGAAACAAGGAACATACCTTAAAATCAATTTGGTGACAATGTCGATTAGAAAAATGTTCACATTCCACAAGTAAGATTATTTTCCACCCCTGGCTAACAGAAGACTTGTCAAAATCTTAACCAAGGCTAGCATAGATAGTACTGGCTGGCTTGGGAGGGGGCGGAGGGACTCCTGCCTTTTCCAGTTAAACACCAGAATGAAAAGGTTTAGCTAATTCCATTGAATTAGGCAAGAGCAGGGTGTATGATGAGGCCTTGAGGAAATCATTGCTAACCTTGGAGTCTCTTTTTTATCCTCATTCCCATCTCCCTCACAGTACTGAATATGCGTGTATAGGCTTTTTTGAAAACTGGAAAATGCCAAATGAGTAAAAGAAATGATGACAGTGTTTCTTCACCTGAAATGTTTATTTAAAATGCAAATTCCTGATGGTATCTCAAAACATGAAACAGAAATCTGTAGGGGGAGAGCCCAAGAATCTGAATTTTAACAAGTTTCCAGGTACCACAGTTTGAGAGGTTAATATATGATTGCAAAGTAGATAATACAAGGAAAAAGGACTAAACTCACATTCTCAAAATCTGGCATGCTTCCTCAGAAATGAAGTCCTGTGGCCCTCACCCTACTCCCCGCTCCAAAAAAAAAGGCCTGTAAAGAGGATATGTGTTCTTTAATCTTTGGGTCACCAATTTTTTTCTCATAGGTTTATGAGAAATGAAGATGTTTTGATGTACAAGGTAACTAATATACAGGCATAGGCGTCAAGGAAGTGATGAATAAAAGTTGAAAAAGCAGGAAACAGTTGCTGTTTGAAGTACTCTTCTCTGTTTTGACATGACAATATCAAGTTGGGCATTTAAAGAAGAGGAAAAAAACGATCAATGCCAGCTTTCCAAGAGCAATATTATTTCTTCCTTTAGATCTCTATTAAAAGGACGTGGTGTTTTGGATTCAATCAGACAACAAAGACTTTACTTTGTCCCTTACGCTCCCACTGCTGTTGTCAGAGTGCTCTTTAGCTGCTTAGCCCTTTAAGTCATCAGCCGTGTCACTTACTCTGTTTCCCCAGTGAGAAGAGGTTAAGTATAGAGAAATTTAAATTATCTGAGACTTAAGTACAAGGGCATTGAACTCAGAAGAAATACTTAAATTAATTACTTTTATTTCCGGACATTTATAACTTCCCTACCCAGGCCACTAAATCTCATAAATCTTCCTCCAGTCCTGCTAGGATATTTCCAGTATCTTTGCATATTGGGATCAGGAATAAAATGAAATCAATCTACTCATTACTGATGATTTAGGTTGAACCACCGGGTATTTTAAAGGGTGATATCTTAGGGATATCAATACCTTGATTTTTATATTACTGTTCTTTTGAAAAACTTAAATTCCCTTTCCAATTCTGAAGACATCATGAGTAGAAGAAGTTTTAATTGCTTTGGAGAAAGTTACCAGTTACACATCAAAAGGACAATTATGTAGTTATATTTCTGACCTCCACACAAACAAAACACAAATAGTCTTACTCATTTCTATCTTGTAAAAGGACAAACCACGGAGTCCTTTTTGCCTTTTGCTTATTCATAGACCAAGTCTGCCAACTTCCAAATCTAACTGTTAGGACTTAACTTACATATTCACTTTAAACATTGTATGTAGCACAGATTTCACTCTGTGTCACTTACAAGGGGAGCTCTATACACCTCTGCATTTTCTCTGCCTTCAATAAGCTTACAACTCCTGACTTCATGATTTTATTTGGCTCTTGTTTTGCACCCACAAGCTGTATGCTACTGGACAAGTTATTCACCCTCTCTAAACTTGATCTGCAAAATAGATAAATGGCAATGATACTAGCAGTACCCAACTAACCAGGCTGTTACAAAGTTCAAAGAAATTATGATAATGTAAGAAAATGACCACGCTGTCATTAACATACCCATTTAAATCAAGTGTCTGCTACAAAATAACAGTACAGAGTTCCCCCAAACATAAAAATAACACCTTATGATTCATATACATCCTCATTCAGTCTTGGACATAATGCATTTAATGAAGGCTAAGAATTTACTGGAAATGAATGGTTAACCTTGACATTGCAATGGCAAAGAGAATTTTCATTACTGGAATACTGTCAATGTCCTCATCTATCGGGAACACGAAGAAGCCCAGCTCTGCTCATACATCATCGCGCTCTGAGATGGGGCCCTGACTCAAAGTTTGTGAATATGAGCTCACAGGACTCTGTCACAGCAAGCAGATAAATGTCTGTTCTCCATGAATTTTATCCTATATAGTTGCTGTACTTCTATTTGCTTTTCTCTACCAGATTGTCCGTTAAAATAGGCTGGCAAAAGCAACATAAGCAAATACTTTCTAATAATTTCTGAATTCCTTTATATAGCAAATTTATTCATGGTACTTTATTCAACACCTCAACAACTGAATTGCTGCTACATGTTATGTGTCTATCTGGTTTTGATCATCTTTCAAAACAGAAAGGAGAATGGATTTAAATCTACTTTATGACACAGATAAAGGATGCTATCCTCACTGCCCACATAGAAGAATTTTCAATATTCTGGAGAATGTCTATTTTGATAAGAAGCATAAGATGAAACCAGTGTAAGCTGATCCTAAGTACCTGGCACATGTCTAAGTGTATTGCAACTATTGACACATTGAATATTTACAGCAACTCTGAGGCAGGTTCTGTCATATCCCCTTTTTATAATGAAGAAACCAGGGCACAGAGAAGTGAACTCTGTGAGATTACCCAGATAAAATTGCTACAGTTCAGATTTGAACTCTTAATTTATCCTCTATGTTATACTTTATGTCAATAAAAACATAATACCATTAATAATTATAATCATATAATACAATCAATAAAATAAGAATATAATAATAATTCATATGGCTCTATACTCTTTAAAAATCATCTATCCATGCATTATCTCACTGAAACTCTAACATCTTTGTGATAAAAGTTCAGGAGATAATAATACTAATTCAATCTTATAAACTGAGACACCAATAAATCATGTCATCGCCCAAGGTCACACAATCAAGGAGTGAAGATCTATGAGTTTAATCCAGACTTTCTGACCTCACGGCCTCCACTTCTCTAACTAAGGTCACATAGAGGGAAAAAAAACTGGTAATGCCAGAAGTCCTTCCATTGACTAACAGGGTTTCCCATCTTTTGAATGATCTTCAAGAAATAATTCTGTGTTAAAACGAAGGAAATACAAGTGTCCTGAATTCTCTCTCTCTACAGCTTTTAGTTTTTCTGGGTCTGGGAGCTAAAGTGATGGTTTTGCCACTTTGGGCCATGACAGGGTATAATGTTCTCTTTGGTTCCAAGAATATGGCCTTCAAACACTCTCTTGCTTAGTACAATAATTCAAATTGAGCTTTATCAGAAAACCATAGGAATATTAAACTAAAACGGAAATTAAATAAATGTATAAATAGATAAATTTTTATTTCCTCCATTCCCATTCCTTAAAAATGTTCATTGGTTTGGCTTATACCACAGAGGAGACAGCTGGCACTTGGTTCTTTCCTTCCACAGCTCGATTGAGGATATTAGAAGATCTGTGACAGCAGGTCTCACATGCCCATCATTTCAGCCCTTATCTAGTTTTCATGTCACTAATCAAGACGCACCACTTTGCCCTAGCAGAGAAACATGGCTTAGAAGATCCCCGTGAGAATGTCCACCCCATGAGAACAAGAGCGGTAGGTGGAAGGAATAGAAGGTAACATACAACCTTCTTTTTCCTTTTTTCTGAGTTTGAAGTTAAAATGAAAGGAACTGGTAAGTAGATGATAGAGAGAATTGTCAGGGTTCTCTGGGACCCCAACCTGAGATGGTGGCCGACAGGGGAGACAGTGCTGGAAAAATATGAGACTTCAACGTAAACTTAGTGGAGAAAAGCCCGAGAGCCTGAGGGGGTATACACCCTCATCTGTGTCTGCTGGCAGCATAAAACAGTGCAGCCCCTTTCAGTCTTCCCAGGGGTCTTCTATTGTGCTCAAACATTAATGTACATGTGCAAAAATGCATGGCAGTTAACAATTGGGTAAACAGAAATATAGGGCAAACAGCCAGATAAGGTATACAGGGAAAAGAGAAGGGGAAAAACAAGTTGCATCTCTCTGAGCTCTCTTAACTTCCCTAATTTAAACTGCTGATCAAGAATCTATCGGTCTCAGCTCACCTGCACTGCTGGATCCCACGCAGGGGTAGACACATAGACATTCTCCTGACAGGGCACTTTACCCTAAGTTAGAAGGCCCATGAGGAGGTCAGCTGGCCTGCCTCCCACGATGGTATGTTTAGTTTATTTCATATCTCTAATGCCTACGATAGTGTTTAGCACACAGCAGATACTTAAAAAATACTTTAACCAATGAATTGATTGATCCATCCATCTATGCAGTTTTTTAAGTCAGATAGAGGCACAGCCCATCCCAAAGGGAAGAGTGGAACCACAACTCTGTGCCAGGAAACAAACTCAGTTAGTGGTAACCTCCACGTTTCAAAGTTGGTTATTTGGCTTTATTGGTGTTTGCTAAAATTATCTGCCTAAATTCAATCTATCTGTTAAAATACGATATTGCCTGAGAGTAGATTTCTTCTCTGACCAACACCCACCTTCCACACGGAGGCCTGTGTTTTCAGTTCTGGTATCTTTCCTCTCCACTGCTCTCTCTCTCTTTCTTTCTCTCACACACATACTCAAGTTCACAGAAGTAAAGGAGTATAACAATAAGATAAACAGAAAGCCACACGCATCAGTTAAAATGAGTAGCCAATTTTTTAAGTCTTAGAATATAACTAAAATGACATTAAAATGGTTTGCTAATCCTAACCTTCACTCTGTTACCTGTCTTTACAGAGCTGTTTTCCCCTCAGGCCATGCCTAGTTGCTCTCATTTCTAATTTTGGATTCCAAATTTTCAGGGAATGGATCTTATTGAAAGAGAATCTCCTTCCAGCACCTAGCACATGACTGACCCCCAAAATATACTATTAAAACCATAAGAAATTCATATTTTTGTCCTCTCCATTTATATAACATCAGACACTGTGAAAAAAAACAGACAATTAGTGAGCAACCCCACTAACCCTGTGCTCCCAGGTATTTGATGAGCAGATTTTATTGGAAATGACTAAAACATACAAATGGATTTAAAAAAAAAAATCAGAAGATCAAATTGCAATTTGGATGAGATGACCCATAAGGTCATTCTAAGTTTTTAGAATTCCTTAAAAATAACATGTTAAGTAGAAAGAGTATGCAATTTGTAATAAATAGTCTTGGCATAAAGCTACTTAGTGTGCCTGAGCCTAAGTTTATTTGCTTATAAAATGAGTACTATATAGGACAAAGTCAGTGAAAATAATATATTGAAAAGATAGCAGCAATTTTTGAAATGAAGAAAAATATGGAGAGTACATGAATAATGAATGGATAAATGGATGAGCAGGGTAGTGGTAGATGGGTAGCCAGATTGGTGAAACCCAGTAATTTTCATGTAAATATCTCTAAAGTAGCATCATTAAGCTAAGCAAAATTGCTCACAATAGAAACTTAAAAAAAATATGAGGAGTTTCTTTGCAGAATACTAGGAAGGCAAACAAGAAAACATTCAAGAATTATAGGACAGTAAAGGAAAGCACTTAGTACAACTCTAAGTCATTCATATAATAATCATTTGTACATAAAACTACACTCTCCTATGCCTAATTTTACCCACAAATCCAGCATGACATCAAGGGGACATTGATGTAAATGGCTTTGGGTTTGTGACATCTAAAGTCTAAAGCAGAATAAGTAGGTAGACAGATTAGATAGATAGATACTTTCAGTGCTTGGATATCCAGAAAGAGAAGAATACGATAATTTTGTAAAGATATTTCTTTAAACAGTATTTGGAGCAGGAAGAAACCACAGTTTTGCCACAGGATATTAGTACTTAATCTTACATATCAGCTAGAAGGCATCTCATGAGGTCATCAGCCCATTCTAGATAATGTATACATACCATAATCAGCAAGAGACAAAGAAGAGATTTCTTTAAAAGTGAGCTAGAAAATTATCTCCTGGTTGGTCGAGTGTGCAAACAACATGGCAGTGGAGAAGCAGGATCCTTTCTCTTCATTTTGGCAGTTCTTTCTCTTATCTCTCAAAAGGCCAAGACAAGAAAATAGCCATAGGTGGCCTTTAAAAGATAAGTAATAGGAAGCCTTTATTATTTGCTAAGGACAAAATCATCAAAACAATGTTGACTTCATTCCAAGATAAGTGGAATTCATTACAAAAAAATTCTAAATATGATCTGTATATAATATTAGATATAGAATTTAGGTGAAGAATCTGACTTAACAATGTTGTTCCTTCAAGGACCTAATACAGTGTTTTGAATATAGTAGATACTCTGTAAATGTGTGTTGATTTGACTTTGACTTTAAAATAATAAATGTTCAGGATGAGTAAGAATTATCTCTTATTTCACCTTAAGCAAAACATTAGGCATTCTTTTATTAATAATGATATCACCTTTAGTCTCTATTGCTATCATTTTAGTAGTGGCCATACTATATGGGATATCACCTAATTTTTGAGATACACAAAAATCAAGAAACATAAAATCCTTGAGGAACAAATGAAGCTTTCTGAAGCTCTCCCAGCAACACTGATTAAGCTGAGAAAGTTGAAACTTGCATGGTGAATCAGAAAGGCGCTATGGACTGTGTTTCTTGGAGTGAAATAATGGACCATAACACAGTCTGTCTCAAAACTTACGTAGTAACCCACATAAAACAAGAAATAATATGGTGGAAAACACATGGCTTTAATCTAGGATGGGGTTTTGCTTAACCCCTTTGTACATCTAGCACAGATCTTGAACTGTTTTCTGATGATGCTACTCTTATTAAAACCCTAAGGTAAACTCACAACACGCTAGGGAAGGGAAAAGTTACTCTCTAAGGGAGTGAAAAGTCTTAGTCTCAGGCCTCAGATGAGAAAGGAGCCTGAACCTGGGAAGGTGCACTTAAAACTGAAGGACAATGGTTATCTTTTTTACCTTGATTTTGAGTGACTGTCCTGTAATTACAGTTGTGCTGAGTGTCATGGGAAGAGCTCTTCTACAACACAGAAGCAGGCCAGGAATTACACAGGAAAACGATACATAGTGTCTCCTGAAATACTTGTGTCAAGTTGTAGACCCCAGAGAATGAACCATAACAAGTTATTTAGATGTTAGTTGCAAATTACTCTCCATGCTGTGATTTCCTTTGTTATACCCTGACCTTCAGTAAAGTCATATATTAATATTCCTACCTAGAGGGTGGAGGCAAGATGGCAGACTGGAGCCAGCTTTCCACAGGATAGTGGAAGGACAGAAGTTTAGCAAGAAAGCCGATGGTTCGGATCTGAGCCAAGAGAGAAGGTTAAAGAATGCACATCAACCCTGCTGAGGTGAGCTGCGACCCCAAGGAGACAAACAAAAGGTACAAAAATCCATCGCCAAGCAGACAGGAGTCCCCTCCACCATGAGAAAGGCTCACAGTATACTCCATACAAACAAGCGAGTGGAGTTCAAATATCCTCTCATTTTATCCCACAGGAGAGATCCTCTAAAAACTGGACCTCCTTCCCCTACTAGGGTGCCATGGCACTCTCCTGACAGGCATAAAACTGTATATATTCTCTACCTGCAATTTTGAACTTCCAGCACTCCCTTCCACTCTCCTCACCCCGAAGTCTTGAAGCCTGTCCCCCATGGAGTCCAGATTCTTGGGCATTTTCTCAAGGGGTGTGGATGGAGAATGGGCTCTTGCTGACCTGTGCTGATTCTCCGGCATGGGAGAAAGGAGAGGACGGTCAGCTGAGAGGGAACTTCAGCCAAGAGGGAACCATACAGGAGTGGCGGTGCCCCAAGGCACAGAGCAGCAGCCACAGTAGCAAGAACAATAGGGCTCACACCCCTGGCAATACTTTGAAAGGACACTCCCAGTCTCTCTAAGCAACCAGAGGAAGCTGGGCATCTTCTCCAGTAGCAACCACTGGCGGAACAGATCTAGGATGGAAACACAGGCCCTGTGAGTAAAGGGTAGGCCTGAGGCAGTACTGGCCTAGGGCAGAGGGGGGGACTAGAATACGTAGGTGCAGAGACAGCAGACTCCCAGGGCAGGGCTGACCCAGAGGACTGTTTCACTGAGCCTCAGATGCACCCAGCCCTCAGGGGATCAAAGCTGAGACAAAAGCCGGCAGACAGAGGCTGGAACTGATAGCTGAGTGGCAAGTTCTGACCATTCACCCCAAAACAAACTGCAGCTGAGACAGGGCAGCAGCACAGATAGGGCTGAGTTGCTCAAACAGCCTCTGGTCCACATTGGATTACAGCTGCCAGAAACAAATTCTGCAAAGTTTTTCTGTTCTGTCAGCAACATCAATCAGGGGCAGGGCTAGAACTGAGTAAAATACCCCAGCTCCCATTAAGCACCCAAGGTTGTCAGGCCTCACCTCCCCCATCCAGATGGTGGCAAAGTATGGCAGCCTGGCTGAGGAGACATAGATCTCCCTGTGACTCAGACAGGTGCAAAGCCCTGGAGCATCTATTCATTATAGGGAACTGGGTCACAGCCCTGTGGGGTTACCAGTGATTGGGTGTGACAGAGGTGCAAGGTGGGGAAGGAGACATCAACCTTCCCAGACCAATTTATTTGCTGGGTGGGTCCTTCTGACCTCATGGAGCACCACAGTGAGTCATACACGAGCTGCCAGCAGACCCTCACTATCTAGTTGCTGGAGACGTTTTGAACTCTCCCACCTGAGACTGGTGCTGACTGGGACAATTGATTTGGACCTCTTGAACTGGGTCAATCACCTGAGGACTATCTAAAGTGGTACCCTGGATGCGTGGTTGTGGAAAAGATTGATTTTCCTTTTCCAATTGTTGCCTATGGGGGACAGGGTAAGCCAATTGCTGGTATTTCTCCACAGTGGAGACTTCAACCCAGAGTAACTGATTCACTAGGGTAAGACAGAGACCAGCTGAAAATAAGACAGAGCCACTTAGCCCCACCACACTAAGAAGGTCCCCAGTTTCTCAAGCTGTAGCACCATACAGGTCCTTGGCAAAGCTCTAGGGGAAAAGGTACAGACACCAGTCCAAGCTTTTGGGCAAAGGACTGGCCAATCACTACTCCTTGAGTACCCAACCCAACTTCTCCTTATCTGCTCATCCAGCCAAACAGTGTAAAATAATCATGGAGCAGAATCAGTGGAAAAGCTACAGTAACATGAATAACCAGAGTAGATCAACCCCTCCAAAGAACAATTTTGTGGACACAACTGAAGATCCCATTCATAAACAGATGGCTGAGATGTCAGAAAACAAATTGAGAATTTGGATTGCAAATAAGATCAATAAAATAGAGGGAAAGTTGGAATTAGAAATTCAAGGAGCATTTCAAAAGTTGACTCAAGAATTCAAGGAATACAAAGACAAAATCACCAAAGATTTTGATACATTGAAACAAAGACATTAACTCATTGAGACAAGAAGTTGCAGCCCTCAATGATCTGAGAAATACAGTAGAATCCCTCAGTAACAGAATGGAGCAAGCAGAAGAAAGGATTTCTGACACTGAAGAAAAAGCATTCGAATGATCCCAAATTCTCAAAGAGGAAGAGAAATGGAGAGCAAAAACAGATCATTCTCTTAGAGAGCTCTGGGATAATTCAAAGAAAAGCAAAGTAAACTCACTCAGAAACTTTCAATCAAATTCGAACTTCCCACAGTGGCAAAAGGATTAAAAATGTCCACTGGACTTTCAAAAAATTCCATACCCAAAATTCTACCAGGCTTATCAATATTCTCAATTAATGTGAAGGGGCTTAAATTGTCCTCTAAAGAGGCACAGGTTGCCTGACTGGATACAAAAACTCAGGCCAGATATCTGCTGCATAAAAGATTCTCATCTTACCTTAAAAGGTAAATATAGACTCAGGGTGAAGGGATGGTCATCTATATTTTGGGCAAAAGGAAAGAAGAAAAAAGCAGATGTTACAATCTTATTCACAGACAAAATAGTCTTTAAACCAACAAAGGTAAGGAAGAATAAGAATGGACACTTCATATTTGTTAAGGGTAATATTCAATATGATGAGATTTAAATTATTAATATTTATGCACCCAACCAGAATGTGCCTCAGTTTATAAGAAAAACTCTAACAGACATGAGCAACTTGATTTCCTCTAGCTCCATAGTAGTTGGAGATTTTAACACTCCTTTAGCAATGTTGGATAGATCCTCCAATAAGAAGCTAAGCAAAGAAATTTTAGATTTAAACTTAACCATTCAACATTTGGATTTAACCAACATCTACAGAACATTTCATCCTAACGAAACTGAATACAAATTCTTCTCATCAGCCCACGGAACATACTCCCAAATCAATCACATCTTAGGGCACAAGTCTAACCTCAGCAAATTCAAAGGAACAGAAATTATTCCTTGCATCTTCTGGGACAATCATGGAATAAAAGTTGAACTCAGTAACAACAGGAATCTGTATACTCAAACAAAAATATGGAAGCTAAATAACCTTATGCTGAATGATAGATGAGTCATAGATGAGATTAAGAAGGAAATTACCAAATTCTTGAAACAAAATGACAATGAAGACACGAATTATCAGAATCTCTGGGATACTACAAAAGCAGTCCTAAGAGGGAAATTTATAACACTGCAAGCCTTCCTCAGGAGAACAGAAAGAGAGGAAGTTAACAACGTAATGGGACATCTCAAGCAACCGGAAAAGGAAGAACATTCCAATCCCAAACCCAGCAGAAGAAAAGAAATAACCAAATTAGGGTAGAATTAAATGAAATTGAAAACAAAAGAATTATACAACAGATCAATAAATCAAAAGTTGGTTTTTTGAAAAGGTTAATAAAATAGATAAACCTTTAGCTAACCTAACCAGGAAAAAAAGAGTAAAATCTCTAATTTCATCAATCAGCAATGGTAAAGACAAAATAACAACAGACTCCTCAGAAATTAAAAAAATCCTTAATGAATATGACAAGAAAGTTTATTCTCAGAAATATGAATATCTGAAGGAAATTGACCAATACTTGGAAGCACACCACCTCCCAAGACTCAGCCAGAATGAAGTGGGAATATTGAATAGGCCTATATCAAGTTCTGAAATAGCATCAACTATACAAAATCTCCCTAAAAAGAAAAGCCTGGGACCAAATGGCTTCATGTCAGAATTCTACCAAACCTTTAAAGAGGAACTAGTACCTCTTCCAAAATATAAAAAACGAAGGAATACTACCCAACACATTCTATGAAGCAAATATCACCATGATCCCCAAACCAGGAAAAGACCCAACAAGAAAGGAAAACTATAGACCAATATCACTAATAAATATTGATGCAAAAATATTCAACAAGATACTAACAAACAGAATCCAGCAACACATCAAACAAATTATACACCATGACCAAGTGGGCTTTATCCCAGGGTCTCAAGGCTGCTTCAATATACATAAATCGACAAATATAATTCAGCACATAAACAAATTAAAAAACAAAGACCATATGATTCTCTCAATTGATGCAGAAAAAGCTTTTGATAATATCCAGCATCTCTTCATGATCAGAACACTTAAGAAAATTGGTATAGAAGGGACATTTCTTAGACTGACAGAGGCAATCTACAGCAAACCCACAGCCAATATCATATTGAATGGAGTTAAATTGAAATCATTTCCTCTCAGATCAGGAAGCAGGCAAGGTTGCCCATTGTCTCCACTGCTCTTTAACATTGTAATAGAAGTTTTAGCCATTGCAATTAGGGAAGAAAAGGCAATCAAGGGTATTCATACAGGGTCAGAAGAGATCAAACTCTTCGCAGATGATATGATTGTATATCGGGAAAACACCAGGGATTCTCCTACAAAACTCTTAGAAGTGATCAAGGAATACAGCAGTGTCTCAGGTTACAAAACCAACACTCATAACTGTAGCCTTTATATATACGAACAATAGCCTAGCTGAAAAAATAGTCAAGGACTCTATTCCGTTCACAACAGTGCCAAACAAGATGAAATATTTGGGAGTTTACTTGACAAAGGACGTGAAAGATCTCTATAAAGAGAACTATGGAACTCTAAGAAAAGAAACAGCTGAAGATGTTAAAAAATGGAAAAACATACCATGCTCAAGAAGAATGGCTGGGAAGAATCAACAACAGGAGAAAACTTCTAAATACGGATCAAAAATGTTTTCACATAGTAAATGAGAAAATATCATGAATGTTATATCAATCAGGTTGATAAAAATATCTCCGATTGTATGTGAAGCCTGCACACTGTACTCCATGACTGAATTA